>JACCIB010000266.1:0-211688 GCA_018906965.1 Philotrypesis tridentata
AGATGTTCTTTTGTTGGCTGACGTATTTGAAAGTTTTCGAAAAATTCTCTGGAAGCATATGGTTTATGTCCTGCTCATTTTTACACAACTCCAGGACTCACATTTTCAGCAGCATTAAAAATGACAAAAGTTGAATTAGAGCTTATAACAGATATTGACATGTTGATGTTTATTGAAGCAGGTATTCGAGGAGGAATTAGTCAATGTTGCAATCGTCAGGGTAAGGCGAATAATCCATACATGGGTACATCGTATGATGAGAAGAAGCAAATGAAGACACTCATGTATTTTGATATAAATAATTTATATGGATGGGCAATGGTGCAGTATTTACCAATTGGAAGATTTGAGTGGATTGATTATGAGAAAAATCGAGATTTTTTTAACACACCATTTGATTCTGATATAGGATACTTTGCTGAAGTAGACTTGGAGTATCCTGAGGAATTACATGACTATCATCAAGACTTACCTTTTTGCGCTGAGCATCAAACTCCTCCTGGTTCAAAACAAAAGAAGCTTTTAACTACACTGAATAACAAGGAAAGATATGTTATTCACTATTTAGCTCTAAAACAAGCGATGGATAATGGACTTCGATTAAAAAGGTTCACAGACTTTTGAGTTTTGAGCAGAAACCCTGGCTCAAACCATATGTAGAATTTAATACTGAGAAGAGGAAGCATGCGAAGAATGAGTTTGAAAAACTCTTCTACAAACTTTTGATTAATGCAGTCTATGGTAAATGCATCGAACGAGAGCGATCTCGGGTTGATGTACGATTAGTGAATAAATTTACTGGCAGATATGGAGCTGAAGCGCGAATAGCTCAACCAAATTTCCATAGCTGCGCAATTTTCGATGAAAATTTGGTTGCTATTCAATTTAAAAGAACGAGTGTTACAATAAAGAAGCCGATATACGTTGGCTTATGTATTCTTGACTTATCCAAGACATTAGTTTATGAGTTTCACTATTCTTACATGAAACAAAGAGTTGGTGAAAATTGTAAACTTCTATATACAGATACCGACAGTTTGATATACGAAGTAAAGGACATTGATATGTATCAAATTATGAAAGAAGATATTCATAGATTTGATACTTCAGATTATGAAGAGAATAATCGGTATGGTATTCCTCGCAAGAATAAAAAAGTTCCAGGCCTCATGAAAGATGAATGTAATGGTAAGATTATGACAGAATTCATTGGATTGCGCAGTAAAATGTATAGTATTTTAATTGAAGGAGGAGAGACAGTAAAAAAAGCTAAAGGTATTAAATCTAATGTTGTGAAAAAAACTATAACATTTGAAGATTACCGAAGATGTCTTGAGGATTTGGTTATTATAAAACGAGAGCAGTGCAATATTCGTTCTAAATTGCACATAGCATATACTGAAAAACAAAGCAAAATTGCTCTGAGTCCACACGATGATAAAAGATATTTATTACCTCATACTACCGATACTTTGCCTTGGGGTCACTATAGAATTTTAGAGGAACAAATGGCCCAATCAGCATCCCAATTGGAGGAAAAGATGAATATTATTGGACAGGACAGAGAAGTGGGGATAGCGGACAAAACAGAAAAAGAGACGATAGCCAATGAAATCCATGCATTGAGAGTGGAGGGGGTAGAAGAAAAGAGAGGGGATGAAGAATTCAATGAAAATCCTGCAAAAAGAGTGGGGATAATGCTTTTTGGAGAGGGATGTGAACCAATCTCCATTGAATACGATATTCCAGAAGAGATGGCTGACGAATGGAATCCATCAACAGAAGTAAAGAGTGGGGATTTATTACAACAGGCGATGGAAGGGGCAGGAATTGTGGCGGGGAATGGGCTATATGAGCCGATGCAGCAAGACGATGAAATCATTCGAGCAATCGAAGAGTTCGAATTTAGTCTACCTTCTGCAAAGAAAATAAAACTCAACTAAGTAAGTTTACTTCAACTTTTCTTTGATATTATGCTTTCTCTCTATAACAGTGACAACATTTCTAACCTCAATTTGACTTTTTCCAGAATGGATCTATCTGCACTGAATAAGGTTGCTCAACGTGAATTTTTGCCTACAAAAAAGGCAAAAGACATGGAGAAAGACAAAGAAAATATGGTAACAGCCTTAAAACAAGTAAAAACGAGATATGGTGTGAAGGTTGTTGCCGATGTAAACGAAGAATTTCAGATATTTTTACCCGAGAAGATATCGTCCATGCTATTAAAAGATGAAAAACTGTATAATGATATGAGTGATGCTGCTAATAAATATATTTTATTTATTGTATATCTAGAGGGGAATTCTTTTCAGTTTGGTACTTCTACTAAATAATAAAGAGAGAAAAAAACTGTACAAATTTGTTTATTTAATGTATTTATTAATATTATTATACATTTTCACTTATGAATAAATAACAATATTTATCATAACAATTAATCTTTTTATTTACCTATAATTCTTATCCCTTCATTTCATTTTTATCCATCTTAATATTATTTAATATCATTTTTATTTATCCAGCTGTTATGCTCGTTACTGAATCCTAACCATTTGACATAGATACGATTACCACTTTTTTTTAAAACTTTTTCCACAAGATAAATTTCAGGATACATTGTCTTTTGAATTTCAGTTTCATAAAAGCCACCAGACACTGGATTATCATAATAGTCTTTAACGTGGTAAGTTGTTGGATTGGTTTTTACTACTTTAGTGATTGAAAAAATCTCCGTTGACCAATTCGGTGTATAACCTTTTTCAAAAACATGTTTGATTTTACTTATTCGTACTTTATCTCCAACTTTGAATTTCGGTTTCTTTACAGGTAACTTTTCAACTGGAAATCGCTTCTTGATTTGTCTTTCATTCGCCTTTGAAACATTTTTGGGTTCAATTGCTATTGTCCGATGTTTTCTTGAATTATAAGTTTTGAGTAATTTAGGCAGAATATCCAGCCATTTATAGCTTCCTTGTTTGCTAAATTCTATCCACATTGAATTTTTTAATGTTCTATTAAATCGTTCGCATATACTAGCATGCAGATTACTATGAGAAGAGTACAAATTGATTTTATACTTTTTCATGAGTTGATGAAAGTTTGAATTGTAAAATTCTTTTCCTTGATCGGTTTGTAGGTTCGTTGGTGTTCGTCCTTGCTTCAATATTCCCATCATTGCTTCAGATACATCTTTACCACTTTTTGACTTGACTGGAACAGCCCATGCATACTTTGAGAATATATCGATGACAGTGAGTAAGTAGTTAAAACCTTTATTCTCCTTGGAGTAGGGTATCATTTCTACAAGATCAGCTTGCCAAGTCTCATCTATCCCACGTATATCATATTTTCTTCGTTTATATCTACGACGAGCTGGTTTGTGCAACTCTTCAGCCACTCTTTGACGCTCCATTTTCTACAATACTTCTCTCAATATTAGTCCAAAACTTGTTGCAGCTGCTCTACTCTTATAGGTTTGTCATAATAATCTTTTAACAATTTAGTTATTAGATTCATCTTTACTACTACTACTACTACTTTTGTTATGGTATGAATTTCAGTAGTAAAGCATTCTGAAGAGTATTCCATATCGATGTTGCAACTTCTCTACTCTTATTTTCAGCTTCTTTAGTCTTCTTTTCATCTTCTTTGTCTGTCAAAAATGGATTAAGTTTCTCATTTATTTCTATTATTCTTATATTAGCATAATCTAGTAGATGTTTATGAGTTCTAACAGCTTTATTGATATGAGCTAATTCAACGCTTATAGACTTTTCTATCTCCAATTTGATGGTATTAAATTTGTTGTTGATTTTGTTAATTTCCTCTGTCAGCATTGAATGATTATGATCAATATGATTTTTTTGATTGGAAAGATTTTTATTAATCTTAGTTATATCTGCACGAATAGCATCTATATCAAATTTAATTGAATTAAATTCGATGAGAATTTTTTTATTTTCCTCTAACAGTTTTGTATGATTATGATTAATCAGATCTTTTTGATTGGAAAGATTTTTATTGATCTTAGTTATATCTGCACGAATAGCATCTATATCAAATTTAATTGAATTAAATTCGATGAGAATTTTTTTATTTTCCTCTAATAGTTTTGTATGATTATGATTAATCAGATCTTTTTGATTGGAAAGATTTTTATTAATCTTAGTTGTATCCGTACTAAGGGTATGATCTACCACAGATTTCCACTTCTGAAAAGTCTCAAGGGTGATCGCATCCTTCGGATTACTGGGAGAGGCAAGATTGCACAATCTTTTATTTTTTAAGTCAAAATTGCCATCTAAAGTAAGATCGAAACCAATACCTTGAGGACCGCGACTTACTTCTTGCGGTCGCTCAAGCGTACGTCCGAACAAGTCGAGACTCATGATACTAATGGTTCAAGAAAGATGTGAACATTAATATATATGTTCAGCTTCACGTAACTCCTCTATAATTGATTGGATTTCATTAGTATGATTGTCATTTCCAGCTGATTTTTCACCAATTAATAATCGGAGTCGCTCGACAAGCTCATTTGGATCATCCCAATAGATAAGATCTATGGAAGAATTTTTCTTCACTATTTTATATTTAGGTAGGAGACCTTCTCCGCTGATGGATTTCTGTTTGCGCATTGAGCTACGGAACATAGGTGATATAACATCTCTAAATTTCCTACTCCTTGAAGTACGAATAGGTCCACTTTTGTCGAATTTTTGACGATGAGCATTCGATGCTACCAGAATATCGCGATAATTTTTACGATCCACATCACTTATTTTATTTCCATCTGGTTGTCTGATGAAGATTAATTCCATTAGTCCTTCACTTTTAGGATAACTTTTGTCATTCACTCTTACTGTTTTATTGTCAAATTCAATTTCTGCACTACCAATCATATATCTTCCATTTTCATTTCTAACTCCATATACGTTATCTAAATTGCTGCGGCTTTTATCTAGTAATGATAAAAAGTCTGTCGACTGGGTTTGATCATGCACAGATTGAAATGTAGAATTCAAGATTGTGCCATCCAACGAAGCAAACTCATCATCATCATCGTCATCATCATCATCTTGATTATATGAAGAAGAATCAAACCGTTCAATATCATGAACTATAGGTATCTTTCCTTTTTTCATGTGCTTACTTGAACTATTCATATCGTCATCATTCAATCGTCCAATGTTTTCAGTTCTCGAATCAATGAGCTTTTCGAGTGGAGTAACGACAGGTTTCAATGTATCGCCAATTACTTTTTCAAAATCATCTCTCTCTTGTTTCAATAAAGCATATTTCTGTTTAATAGCTTTACGAGCTCGTAAGAGCTCGTTGAGAATATCCTTTTCTTTCTTAAACTCAGACATGCTGACAAGCTACTGTCTGCAATAGAACTGTAAAGAATGAGATTCACATCTCCTTTTTTATTGCAAAACAATCAAATCCTTTTCTGTATCTACCATTATTCATTTCTCTATCTTTATCAATAACAATGAAACCATACTTATCGTTTTTCCAACATTCAGAACAAAGATTACGAAATTCATTGAAAGTTAAATCAGTATTTACATGATCTTCATATATATGTTTTAAATTAACATCATCTTGACGATAAATTACCAGCATGTTAATATTGTCTCTAATAAGATGCTTTGGTATATGAGCATACGACTGACAAAGATAGAAACTGTCTACGCTTTTATGTCTCCCCATACAGAAAAATGCTCTGACATTATCTTGCTTCTCACAAGCTACATCATCAAAAATCATAATTGAATTCGGTAATGTTTCATCTGGAGATACTACAGATTCATGTTCACTAAACGGTATATACGATATACCTTTAATTGGACCTAAAACTTCTTTGAGAAATTGATACTTTGGTTGATTTAAAGATTTAGAATAAACATAAACATTTTCAAATCTCAGACCATTCGGATGAGTAATTAGAGCTAATAAACTATTTGTTTTTCCACAATTCGATGGACCGCAGAATACTGCTCGTATACTATCTGGTAGTAATTCTCCATGTCGTTTCTTTCTCTTCTGAACTCCGAAATCAAAGTTAGCAATAGGCAGTTTCACTTTTTGATTAGTAAAATCCATGTTAACGGGACAAAGTCAACTTAGACATTAAGCTTTAAAAGGTATAAATATTCATTTTATATATTTTAACCATCAGTTGTGGATCAGCACTCGAAGAGAGAGATGATCATTCACAAATCTCAGAAGCGGACGAAAGGATACGGATTGCTTGATAAAGTGATCAATAACTTGCCTATCGAGCTGCATCTTCCCGGATATCAGTATTGTGGCCCTGGAACTAAGTTAAACAAGCGATTGAAAAGAGGTGATCCTGGAATAAATCCGCTTGATCAAGCTTGTAAACAACACGACATTGATTACTCAGATAAAAATAAAAATCGTAAAGAAGCTGATATGAAGCTTGCCAGTAGAGCTTGGCAACGTGTTAGTGCCAAAGATGCTAGTCTTGCTGAAAAAGCAACTGCCTTGGCTATTGCAAGTGCCATGAAATTAAAAGCAAAAACTGGAATGGGAGTCAAATTCAGTAAGTTGGTGACTGCAGCTAAAAAATCATTAAAACCAAGTAACAGTTCACGCAAGGTTATTCTATCATCCTTGAAAGGCGCTCGTAAAGCTGTTCGAAAAGGTGGTGGTAAGAAAAAAGTTTTACTTCCGCGTGTTCTACCATTACCATCAAAAATGGGTGGAGTTCTGCCTTTTCTTATACCACTATTCGCAGGACTCAGTGCGACCGGTGCTTTAGCAGGAGGTGCTGCTGGAATAGCTAAAGCAGTAAATGATGCTAAGGCTGCTCAGAAAGAGTATGAAGAAAAAAAGAGGCATAATAGATCTATGGAAGCTATTGCTCTAGGCAAAGGTCTCCATCTTAAGCCTTATAAAAATGGAATGGGGTTATTTATGAAACCTCATGTTGGTAGTGGACGAGTTATTAATAAAAAAAAAAAACGTCGATTTAATTTTACCAAATCGTCCACTAACTAACTATGATCTCATAAAGTATGCAAAAGTATTGAAAATTCCAAATTTTAGAGGTGTCTTTATGAGAAATAATCTACCTCGCGATGGTCCTTGGCGAAATGAATCTGCTATTGTTAATTTAGATGATTTTCAAAACAAAGGCACTCGCTGGGTATGTTATCGAAAACAAGCTTCTAACGTCATTTACTTTGATAGTTTTGGTGATCTTAAACCTCCTAGTGATCTCATGAACTATCTCAATGTGAAAGAAATAAAATACAATTATAAAAGATATCAGAATTTCGACTCATTCATTTGTGGTCATCTCTGTCTTCGATTTCTGACTGAAAGCCTATAAAAGCATATTGAAACTAAAAATTTAATCATTCACTTGCAATCAGTCATGGAAGAAAGTTTTACTTTAAGTCTTTCTGGAAAATCTTCAGTTTTAGAAGCGCAATATTTTCCTTCGATTGAACTACCACAGAATAAGAAGTTTGTTTTGGGTTTAGTTGAACTTTTAACATTCAACTCCATTCCCAATGTTGATCAATCAAATAATAAACTTCATATAAAAAACGGAGTTACAATAACTATTCCTACTGGAAGCTATGAAATTGAAGCTATCAACAAATTTGTACAAGAAGCATTAAAATTGAAAAAAATTGATTTTTCTTTGAAAGCTAACAACAGTACTCTCAAAAGTGAAATTAGTTGTAGTCATCCATTGGATCTCACACCTTACGATTCAATAGGACGTCTTCTTGGCTTCACTCCACGTATTCTCAAAGAAAAAACTATTCATAATTCTGACTTACCTGTGAAAATATTAAAAATAAATGCCCTCAGAGTTGAGTGTAACATTACTGCTGGTGCATATATCAATAACAAAAAGGTACACACAATCCACGAATTCTTCCCCAGAGTTCCTCCAGGATTCAAAATCGTAGAAGTTCCGTCTCATGTCATTTATCTTCCACTTAGTGTGAAGTGCATAGATAATCTTCAAATTCGAATCGTTGATCAAGACGGAAACTTGGTGAATTTTCGAGGCGAGGAAATTACTATTAGACTTCACATCAAAGCTATATAATGGGGATTGTTTACAATTCTAATGTGTATATAAGTCAACCATAATGTCAGACGTCAATCAGTCGACAAAAGAAAGTCAAACCGTTAACAAGGCAGAGCATTCAGTTACTCAAAAGCATAGGACTAAAAGTTCGTGGAAAAAAATCAGTTGCATAATTCTCTGCTGCTTCCAGAAAAATGGACGAAATTCTTCAAATTCAATCAGGTGTCGTATTCGATGAGTCTATAGCTCAATACGAATTACATTCTCACCAACCATACTCATCGTTGAGTTTTAATAATAGTGATGAAATTCGTATTACTATTCAGCAACAAGATCTATGTCTCTTACCGTCTCGCAGTTATATTCGTGTCTATGGAACACTGCGAAAACCTGACGGAACTGCACTAGCTAAGACTGATTTTGCTAACAATGGAATTTGTCATCTGTTTGATGAAATCCGATATGAAATGAATGCGATGGAGATTGATAAATGTAAAAATGTTGGCTTAACCAGTATTATGAAAGGATGGCCTTCATTTACTCCAAGGCAAGCTCATGCTTTAAAAAATGCAGGATGGGAAGGTATGGATGAAGCAACATCGACAATGAAAAATCAAGCAGGATATTTTGAAGGTAGCATTCCTTTGAACATGGTTTTGGGTTTTGCAGAAGATTATAAAAAGATAGTAGTTAATATGAAACATGAACTCATTCTCACTAGATCAAGAAGTGATATAAACGCAGTAATTCAAGAAAGTACGGCTGCTGCAGGTGCTGCTGCTACTTATGAAAACTTTGAAATAAAAATATTGAAGATAGAGTGGATAATGCCACACGTCGTCGCTTCTGACAAACAAAAAATACAGTTATTGAATTTTATTGGTAAAGATAATCCAATCTCCATGTCTTATCGGTCTTGGGAGTTATTTGAATACCCATCACTTCCAGCAGCCAATAAACACATCTGGACTGTAAAAACTTCGAATCAATTGGAAAAACCTCGTTTTGTAATTGTTGGATTACAAACTAGGAGAAAAGATATGAAAAATGTAAATTACAGCAGATTCGATCACTGTGAAATTAGTAATGTACAACTTTTCTTAAATTCGAAATCTTATCCATACGGTAATCTGAACGTCGACATATTTAAAAATCAGTATGCAATTCTCTATGATATGTATGTGGATTTTCAAAGAAGCTACTACGGAAGAGATCCACAACAACTGTTGGATAAAGAATCATATATAACTCAGATGCCACTCATAGTTATTGACTGTTCACGTCAAAATGAAACTCTAAAAAATGCTCCTGTTGACGTGCGTCTAGAAATTGAGGCTTTAAAGCCTTTCCCACCATCTACATCAGCATACTGTCTAATCTTACACGATCGCATTACTCAGTATAATCCTGTAAGTGGAGAGGTAAAAAAACTTGTTTAAAAAAATTAAGTAAATGAAAAACATTATAAGATGGAGTATGCAGTAGACATGGTTGGCTTTAAGCAAATGGGAGGTGATTATATTCTAAAGGAAATAGCAATTATTCCTCTTAATCACAGTGGAGATCCTATAGTTCATCTATTTAAAAAGCCATTTTCATTGCATAGACTTTCTAATCAATTGCAAGCAGAAAATATGTGGCTCAAACACAATTATCATGGAATAGCCTGGGACACGAATGGGCTTGATTACTGTCAAATTGCTAATCTGCTTCGTGAATCATTGCAAAATGCCAGCAAAATTTTCGTTATGGATGATATAAGGCAGAAGTGGTTGCAACGTTTTAAATTTCCTGTTTATAACATTCAACAATATGGTTATCCAACAAGATCATCCATCAAGTGTGTAACTATATGCACAAACCATAATCCAATTTACAAGACTGTTTGTGCATTACACAATGTAAAACTCATGAAAATATTTTATCATCAAATTGGTAAGATGTCATCGGATTGGTAAGATGTTATGTCGTCAGATTGGTAAGAAAAAAATTAAAAAAAAAAAATGAAGAAAAAGTAGAAAAAGCTATGGGCTTACCAACTCATGAGAGGCTAAACCAATGTTTACCCCTTCCACACGGATTCTAGCTCAATCCCTACCAACTCTTTATCCTAGTGGAGGGAGTGAGTTCGCTCCCAGCTCAGTATCTACGAGGTGGGGGTGAGCTCGCGCCCAACTCAATATTCTAGGAGAGGGGGTGAGTTGGGATGCCTGTGAGTTGGTATGCCCATAGCCTATCTACTGACGAAACAGTTGAGTACAATAATCTCATAAAAATTCAAAAAATTTTACTCATATTTTCTCTAATGCTCATCCGGTCAATCCGCCAGATCCGTCTTTTTTAAAAAACTGACCACTCTCGCTCGTTTATCCGATCGAAAGCTTATTTTCTATTATAAAATCGATATAAACTGATACTTATTTATATTGAACAGTTAAGAGGAATATTCTCATAAAAATTCAAAAAATTTTACTAATTTTTTCTCCAATGCTCATCCGGTCAATCCGCCCGATCCGTCCTTTTTCGATAATCGGCCTCTCGGACTAGACTATTATTTTACATTTTATCAGACCCTGTTACTCTTAACTAAGGAAATTCCTTGGGGTCTATAATTTCATAGAACATTATTATAACATTAATATTAATAATGTTGTTCAATAATGTATAAGGATGATGAATAACATTGGAGCAACTGCCGATGCGGTTAGTTCGCCCGGTCCGTCCTTTTCAAAAAACTGACCGCTCTCGCTCGTTTATCAGATCGAAAGCTTATTTCCTATCATACAATCGATGTAAGTTCAAATATATTTTCACGAAACATTTGAGTACAATAATCTCATAAAAATTCAAAAAATTTTACTACTATTTTGTCCAATGCTCATCCGGTCAATCCGCCCGATCCGTCCTTTTCAAGAAACTGACCGCTCTCGCTCGTTTATCAGATCAACAGCTTAATTTCTATTATAAAATCGATATAAGCTGATACATATTTACATTGAACAGTTAAGAAGAATATTCTCATAACAATTTAAAAAATTATACCAATATTTTCGCCAATGCCCATCCGGTCAATCCGCCCGATCCGTCCTTTTTCGGTAATCGGCTACGCGCACTGTTTTATTATTTTGCTTTTTATCAAACTCTGATACTCTTAAAAAACAAAATTCCTCGGTGACTATATTTGTATAGAATTATTTAATAATATATAAGGATGATGAATTACATTGGAGCAACTGCGGATGCGGACAGTCCGCCCGATCCGTCCTTTTTAGAAAACTGACTGATCTCGCTTGTTTATCAGATCAAAAGCTTATTTCCTATCATACAATCGATGTAATTTGAAATTTATTTTCACGAAACAGTTGAGTACAATAATCTCATAAAAATTCAAAAAATTTTACTAATATTTTCTCCAATGCTCATCCGGTCAATCCGCCCGATCCGTCCTTTTTCGATAATCGGCTACTCGCACTGTTTTATTATATTGCATTTTATCAAACTCTGATACTCTTAAAAACAGAATTCCTTGGTGACTATAATTTCATAGAATTATTTAATAATGTATAAGGATGATGAATAACATTGGAGCAACTGCTGATGCGGTCAGTCCGCCCGATCCGTCCTTTTCAGAAAACTGACCGCTCTCGCTCGTTTACCAGATCGAAAGCTTGTTTTCTATTATAAAATCGATATAAGCTGATACATATTTGCATTCAACAGTTCAGTAGAAAATTCTGGTAACAAATTGAAAAATTATACTAAAATTTTCTCCAATGCCCATCCGGTCAATCCGCCCGATCCGTCCTTTTTAAAAAATTGACCGCTCTCGCTCGTTTATCAGATCGAAAGCGTATTTTCTATTATAAAATCGATATAAGCTGATACTTATTTACATTGAACAGTTAAGAAGAATATTCTCATAACAATTTAAAAAATTATACCAATATTTTCGCCAATGCCCATCCGGTCAATCCGCCCGATCCGTCCTTTTTCGGTAATCGGCTACGCGCACTGTTTTATTATTTTGCTTTTTATCAAACTCTGATACTCTTAAAAAACAAAATTCCTCGGTGACTATAATTGTATAGAATTATTTAATAATATATAAGGATGATGAATTACATTGGAGCAACTGCGGATGCGGACAGTCCGCCCGATGCGTCCTTTTTAGAAAACTGACTGCTCTCGCTTGTTTATCAGATCAAAAGCTTATTTCCTATCATACAATCGATGTGATTTGAAATTTATTTTCACGAAACAGTTGAGTACAATAATCTCATAAAAATTCAAAAAATTTTACTAATATTTTCTCCAATGCTCATCCGGTCAATCCGCCCGATCCGTCCTTTTTCGATAATCGGCTACTCGCACTGTTTTATTATATTGCATTTTATCAAACTCTGATACTCTTAAAAAACAAAATTCCTCGGTGACTATAATTGTATAGAATTATTTAATAATATATAAGGATGATGAATTACATTGGAGCAACTGCGGATGCGGACAGTCCGCCGGATGCGTCCTTTTTAGAAAACTGTCTGCTCTCGCTCGTTTATCAGATCGAAAGCTTATTTTCTATCATACAATCGATGTAAGTTGAAATTTATTTTGACGAAACAGTTGAGTACAATAATCTCATAAAAATTCAAAAAATTTTACTCATATTTTCTCTAATGCTCATCCGGTCAATCCGCCAGATCCGTCCTTTTTAAAAAACTGACTGCTCTCGCTCGTTTATCAGATCGAAAGCTTATTTTCTATTATAAAATCGATATAAGCTGATACTTATTTACATTGAACAGTTTAGTACAATAATCTCATAAAAATTCAAAAAACTTTACTAATTTTTTCTCCAATGCTCATCCGGTCAATCCGTCCGGTCCGTCCTTCTTAGAAAACTGACCTCTCTTGCTCGTTTATCAGATCGAAAGCTTGTTTTCTATTATAAAATCGATATAAGCTGATACATATTTGCATTGAACAGTTCAGTAGAAAATTCTGGTAACAATTTGAAAAATTATACTAAAATTTTCTCCAATGCCCATCCGGTCAATCCGCCCGATCCGTCCTTTTTCGATAATCGGCCTCTCGGACTAGACTATTATTTTACATTTTATCAGACCCTGTTACTCTTAACTAAGGAAATTCCTTGGGGTCTATAATTTCATAGAACATTATTATAACATTAATATTAATAATGTTGTTCAATAATGTATAAGGATGATGAATAACATTGGAGCAATTGCCGATGCGGTTAGTTCGCCCGGTCTGTCCTTTTCAAAAAACTGACCGCTCTCGCTCGTTTATCAGATCGAAAGCTTATTTCCTATCATACAATCGATGTAAGTTCAAATATATTTTCACGAAACATTTGAGTACAATAATCTCATAAAAATTCAAAAAATTTTACTACTATTTTGTCCAATGCTCATCCGGTCAATCCGCCCGATCCGTCCTTTTCAAGAAACTGACCGCTCTCGCTCGTTTATCAGATCGACAGCTTAATTTCTATTATAAAATCGATATAAGCTGATACTTATTTACATTGAACAGTTAAGAAGAATATTATCATAACAATTTAAAAAATTATACCAATATTTTCGCCAATACCCATCCGGTCAATCCGCCCGATCCGTCCTTTTTCGGTAATCGGCTACTCGCACTGTTTTATTATTTTGCTTTTTATTAAACTCTGATAGTTTTAAAAAACAAAATTCCTCGGTGACTATAATTGTATAGAATTATTTAATAATATATAAGGATGATGAATTACATTGGAGCAACTGCGGATGCGGACAGTCCGCCCGATGCGTCCTTTTCAGAAAACTGACTGCTCTCGCTCGTTTATCAGATCGAAAGCTTATTTTCTATTATAAAATCGATATAAGCTGATACTTATTTACATTGAACAGTTTAGTACAATAATCTCATAAAAATTCAAAAAACTTTACTAATTTTTTCTCCAATGCTCATCCGGTCAATCCGTCCGGTCCGTCCTTCTTAGAAAACTGACCTCTCTTGCTCGTTTATCAGATCGAAAGCTTGTTTTCTTTTATAAAATCGATATAAGCTGATACATATTTGCATTGAACAGTTCAGTAGAAAATTCTGGTAACAATTTGAAAAATTATACTAAAATTTTCTCCAATGCCCATCCGGTCAATCCGCCCGATCCGTCCTTTTCAAAAAACTGAGATCTCTCGCTCGGTTATCAGATCGAAAGCTTATTTTCTATTATAAAATCGATATAAGCTGATACTTATTTACATTGAACAGTTAAGAAGAATATTCTCATAACAATTTAATAAATTATACCAATATTTTCTCCAATGCCCATCCGGTCAATCCGCCCGATCCGTCCTTTTTCGATAATCGGCTACTCGCACTATTTTATTATTTTGCTTTTTATCAAACTCGGATACTCTTAAAAAACAAAATTCCTCGGTGAATATAATTGTATAGAATTATTTAATAATATATAAGGATGATGAATAACATTGGAACAACAGCGGATGCGGTCAGTCCGCCCGATCCGTCCTTTTCAGAAAACTGACCGCTCTCGCTCGTTTATCAGATCGAAAGCTTATTTTCTACTATAAAATCGATATAAGCTGATACATATTTGCATTGAACAGTTAAGAGCGGGGGTCTCTTCAAAGTTTCTCGCTAAAAGAATAGTGGGAGAGGTGGGGGTCTCTCTCTAGTAGCTTAGGTACCATGGTGAGTGTAAATAAATATAATCTTGACTAAAGTGACATGGGCGAAATTTCATGGAGGTCAAGGTCATATTTGTCTACATTCTCCATGGTACCACTATGCGACTTGCATGATGCGTGTTCGTATTAGAAATATGAGTAAAAGCTCTAACTTGCAACAGTCATATAAACTATTTAGATAATAAATTTATGAAAATGAATGCTCGTATGAGATTGATTAAGAAACTATGTAGACAGTCTTAAGAATTTTTAGAGGGATTCTGGTAATGGGTACTTAGAGTCTAATTTTGAATAAAAGAAATTGTCTTAGAAAGCTGCTATTATCCTTTGTCAATGTTAATAATTAAAGTTTTTATTATCACATGGTAGATTAAAAATTTTCGAAAAAATTTTAGGGGTAAATCATGAAATTTATTATGCCATCAGAAATTTAAAATTTCGTGCTTTAGACACTATCAAGGGGCGCGGTAGCGCCACGATGGCAAGTTGCAACGTACACGGACCCTATACCCTATTAAAAATTTCAAATTAAAACGGTTTTTAATTAAATAAAGTCGTATGCATGGAATTAACATGCATAGAGTCATGTGTGTAATATTATTTTATAATTTATTAGATTATTTATATTTTTTATTCGCGTTACAAGTTGGCATAAAACGCGTCTGTATTAAACATATGAGTAAAAGCTCCAAATTACAACATTCATGTCAACCATTTAAATAATAAATTTATGAAAATAAATGCTCATATGAGATTATTTTATTAATAATCAATGTAAGACGCAAAAAACCCGATTGCGATTCGTTAATTTTAATTTCAAAAATATAGTTGCAAGAAAAAACACAGCATGCACGCGAGAATCGAGTCAACAGACACGGCTAAGCTTACCCCCGGTGTGGAGATTATGTTTCACTTTTTCGACACATTTCTCAAATGTGTACAAAATAGACATTTCACATGCCGAATATTATTTTCTGAGGCACTTTTGTCATATAAATTTATAACGCACATGATCTCTAGTACATCTGCTTTTGACTCATGTATAGTTTTTAGGATAAATCATCAATTAATATTGTAAAAATACCAACACAAGCATTAAAGTCTCGCGACCAGGGTATTTGTATGCAAGTTATTTTGTTTCCCGGGGCTTCTCATTAGCAACAAACCATTATCTATTATTTGTTAAGCATTGATAAACGTTCGTATGTTTCTATTTTAGCAAAAATTGATTATGCATAACGGCAAAGCTTGTAAATTAAGTTTCCGCATACAACAGTATATCTATAGCGATACTAGCGCTCGGACAAGTGGAGGGGGCAACTCGCGGCTGTAGCATCGGAGCAGTTCCGCTCACCTGTATAAAAGAGCGCGTCATTCCGGGAAAAGGATTCATTCTTCCTCTGAAGCTGGAGCTAGAAGGAGCAATAAGTCTCTTAGCTAGCGGATGCATACAGGGAAGCGCTGGCGCTCCGGAGAGCCCTAGATGCGTAGCATTGAGTCTCCCACATGGGAATCCGATTAAATGCGATATAACAGCGATATAACAGCGATTAGTCTTCGGCCATGCATGAGGCTATGATTTCAATAAAAAACAAAGTTTTCTAAGAAAAATTAGAAAACTTTCCCTTTACATGGCGAGATGCAAAAGTCCTGCACTAAGTCAGACTGAGCGATTGGATATCCTTTAATATGCGCTGGACTACCCTTAGAATCAATGCGTGGCCTAAGAGGGAAAAGGCGATTTAAAAAAAAGAACAAAAATAAAGATATTGAATAAATTCTAGTGAGACGCAAACACATAGCATTGCTTCTATGTTAAGCGCTCATGCCTTTTTTGCTTTCTTGATCTCGGGTTGAAAGGGATTTAAAATCAAAAATAAATTTTGTTTTTTCAGTTCGATTGTTCTTTACCAGGCATTGCCTCTTGCTAAAGAATAATCTTCAATACGTGAGCATCAAGTTGCCGTCCAAAGCTAAAGTCTACATCTACTCAAAAACGCATTGCGTCGTTTTATGAGTAGAGAAGCAATGTGCATTACGTCATGTATATATTTCATTGTTTGTTGCTGAATATATACAATGCAATATGTCATTGTATATATAAGTAACTAATTAATGTAATTCAATTTTAATCTATCCGCGACCTACGTTGAATTATTCGTCCGGTATCCCGGGCCATGTAGAATTTAAATAAAATTTTAAATAATTCTCTTTTCTATTTCCCACCTCTTTTTATTCTCCGTTGCGCAGAGGCGGGAGCGTTTCAAGCTACAGCAATGTTTGCTGCAGAAGCAAAAACAAATGCTGGTATCTTCAATGAAACAGCCTCTTATGTTTACATCATCAGAGATGCAATCCACAAAGTTGTTCCTAGCCGTTCAAAAAACAGATTTGAAGAATCAGAACAGTGTGAACAAAGAACTTGCTGAGGAGAAAAAGAATAAACATGCAAAGATAAACAACAATGCACTGCTGATATAGAAGAATCAGGAACATGAGAAGGAAAATATTCGAGTATCACCTTTGTCGTTTGAGAGGTTGATGTCATCATCATCGTTGTCTGAATCTTTACCACTCTCACATCATTATGCAATGCCTATTTTACACACTAGCGTAAATTTTGTACAGTCGATGATATACTGCTTTGGTCTTTGACAGTAGTGCTTACATTTCATACAGATGAACTGCTGCAGAGATGGAGACAAAGATGGTTCACTCTGAGACACAGTGGAGAGCTACAGGGCAATATTTTCTGGAGTACTGCACAGAGAGGCGATGCAGGAAGCTCAAAGGCAGGATTGGTCTGGATCAATGCGAAGTTTTTATTTTGTTATGGGAATGATTAATGCTTAGACACGCGGTGGATATTTCAAATAACTTTTGTTGGTATAGATTGATACAGGGCTGAGCTTTGAAAATAGAAAGAAAAAGTATGAGTACATGTTCAATGTGAAGACTCCAAAGAGAATTTATTACCTTGTGGCAGAAAGTGAGGTTGATATAAATGAATGGGTGCATGCCATTTGCCAAGTCTATGGGTCTAAGGCATATACACTAGATGAAGATCAACAGTGCCGGAGTAACTGTAAGATATTTCTATTGCAATACAATGTCATTATTTGTCATAGATCTTCATTTGATATTTCGTCTGTTTTTACAGTCTTTATATTTGAGACCCAAGAGTCAACGCCTATTTCTCCAACAAGTTCTATATCCGGTTCATACATTCCTATAAGTGAATGTATTTCTGGACCATGTCTTAATGATACTGGCTCTCTTAGTTCAGCACAAGCTATTGATAATTATGATTCTATTAGAAAATTAGTGCCATCTCTACCATGATCTCTTACGAAGACTTAAGAAAGTGTTAATACAGATGATGAATTGGTTCCTTCTTTGCCTAATGTTCATTGGGACACTTTTCCATCACCTGATATGTAAATTTTATGGATATCATTTTTTATGAAGATAACAATTTCTATTTTAATACACAGGCGAGTTAACGCCAGGGTTTATAACAAGCAGTGCAGGGATAGGTTTCTGGAGTGTCAAGAAAAGGTTTGGCAAGTTTAGAATCATAAATTCTGATAAAACCACTTTGCACGGTGAAGGCTGTTGAAAATTCAGGTCACAATTATTTGAATTTTGATGGTGCAACTGAAAGTTCTAAACCAACCAATGATGACTTTAACAATTCAGGTATTTGTTTTTTTGTGATAAAATTTCCGTATACTTTAAAAAATGCATTACAAAATTAAACATTACTATCGTTTTATTAGGTCATCCGAAATCGCGTCCAACGCCAGTAAAAGTAGAAAGAAATGCTGTAGACAAGTTGCCAAAACATTTAAATACAGCTCCGTAGCGTATTAATCCTGATAATCACGTGATTCGTTACGATTTTGTCCATCACGAACAAACGGTTCTAGAGAACATAGCTTTAGCAATGTATACAAATCTTCCAAATCCCATGCATAAGGAAAATGCCAATCCAATGCCTACAATGATTGTGCCTCCACCACCGCCGCCATTAGTTTATAGAAATTTAAAACAGGGAAGAAAAATTTGCGATTCGACCGTAAGCAATGAAGCACCTAACAGGGGCATTTTGAACCATTTAATATAAATCGAAAATTAAAACCTCCATTGACTAAGCCATCTATCGAAGGTAAAAGAAATGATTCATATTTTATTACAATAATTTCTATTTGAGAGAATTTAATTGTATTTATAATTTGTTATAGCAGATCTATTACAACTTGCTTCGGCTCCTAGCAAGGGTAAAGTTAAACCAGTCCCTAGCCCTATTAAAATGACAAAAATGCAACATGGTCGGAATCTATCAATATCCGATGATGATAAGGCTTTTGAAGAGAAACAGGAGGTATTTCATAGTTAATTACATAATGTGTTTGCATAATTAATATCTCATTTTTAAAATAAAATCTGTTTTTTTAGATCTACTACTATCAAGATAATGATACGTCGTATGTTGGTTTTACAATATTTAGATCTAGACTTAGAAGCATCTAAAAGTTTCAGCAATTGTGCCTTACAATCCCCGCCATTCCCGCCAGCCACAACTCTTTATATCAATAAAAGTTATTTGAAATATCCGCCGTGTGTCTAAGCAACAATCACTCCCATAACAAAATAAGAACTTGTTCGCATTGATCCAGACCAATCTTGCCTTTGAGCTTCCTGCATCGCCTGTCTGTGTAGTACTCCAGAAAATATTGCCCTGTAGCTCTCCACTGTGTCTCAGAGTGAACCATCTTTGTCTCCATCTCTGCAGCAGTTCATCTGTATGAAATGTAAGCTCTACCGTCAAAGACCAAAGCAGTATTTCATCGAGTGTATAAAATTTACGCTAGTGTATAAAATAGGCATTGCAAAATGATGTAAGAGTGGTAAAGATTCAGACAACGATGATGATGACATCAACCTTTCAAACGACAAAGGTGGTACTCGAATATTTTCCTTCTCATGTTCCTGATTCTTCTTTATCAGCAGTGCATTGTTGTTTATCTTTTCATGTTTATTCTTTTTCTCCTCAGCACGTTCTTTAATCACACTGTTCTGATTCTTCAAATCCGATTTTTGAACGGCTAGGAACAACTTTGTGGATTGCATTTCTGATGATGTAAACATAAGAGGCTGTTTCATTGAAGATACCAGCATTTGTTTTTGCTTCTGTAGCAAAAATTGCTATAGCTCCTATTGCAGTTGTTCCATTTATTGCTCCAATATCGGCGACTGAGAAGGAGATAGAGAGTAAGAATGCACCACATGAGTCCAAGAAACTTGTGGGCTAGGAATTACCCCCAAGGTTTGCATTTCAGTATAAGCTTGGTGTCTTAACCCTCTGACTTCACACTTTCTTCTTTTTTAGATTTACTAGTTGGAATTTCACTAAACATTTCGATTGTTTATGTAGCTATCCGACATAGATTGCAATTTTCTAATGATATTGGTGTCGGCAGCAACTGTGTGTATTGTTTAATTTTCTGCAATAACAAAGAAAGTGACCTATTTCTGATGGAGTTCTTCTAAGAGGTTGAAATTCTATTATGCCAGATAAAATAAAAGAATGTACAGCTGTTTTTATTGAAGTAGCGATGTCTTGTAAATTAGAGTTTATAGCTTTCAAATTACCTTTGTCTTTTACAGTTGTGAAATATTCTTGTAAAGCGTATTCTAATGTTGAATAGTTTTACTATATTGAATATTCTGCTTACTTATAGAAACTGCATTGCAATTAATGTTAACCTCCCAAAAGTCCTGAGCACATGGTAATATTTACATATATGTGGCTTGCTTCGAACCTCAGGGGTAAAAATCCCTAGTGACTTTCACTGCCCGAGCGCCGATCCACCACGCGCATGCTGCAAATGCTGAATTGCATTTTATCATTCTTTTGCAATAAATATTGCATTTCGCGCAAGTCTGGCATTGGTGGAGTGATATTCGAGTAGGGTGCAGTTTTTTCATGGCAAGACAATATCAAAATTATCAATATTTTAAGCGATATTGGTATGTTGTAATGTGCCTTTCTTTTTTTATTTTTTAATGAAAAACCGTAGGGGTGCATTTAAAATTATAAAGATTTTTGAATAGTGCAGTTCAAAACACGTCTCTGAGTATTTTTTTTATATATATATCTTAAATTTGTTGGCTGGGGCAGGGGGGAGGAAGGCTCGCACGAAAGACTGCGAACATTTCGCAGTATATAAGCGAAGACTATCGGTTACTTCTTCACTTTCGAAACAGTAGCCGACAAAGCCATATCAATAATAGTGCGTCAATCGGCTTCTCCTTTCCCCGCTTAGTATTAGCCGGGAGAAATGATTTTGAAAATTGTATACACAATAAACTGCTCCGCATCGTAAGTCTGGTTTATTGTTCTTAAAGAAAAATTTTTTGTATTATTATATATTTCTTAAATCAATAAATTTTTGACAGTTCCTGATGAGGGCGACAATAATCATCGAAACGTCGATTGAAAAAAATGGGTTATAGTTTAATTATTTAACCCATTCCAAGAAATACTGCCTTGGGGAGATCGTTTACTTCTTCCCAAAATTATTTATTAATATAATCACCGAGGGATAAATTCAAAGTAGTGAGTGTACGCACTCATCTGCATACACTTATACTATAGGACATTATAAGCGAATATTTGTGTTCATTGAAAATTATTTGTATCTATGAAAATGTAATTTTTATGATTTTCGTATAAAATTTTGTTTCATAGTGATTGATACGTGTAAATAAAATTACACAAATAATGATAATATTTGTTATTTTTTCAAAATTGCTGATTCTTTTTGAGTTTGAATCGATATATATCAATGATAATCAATATTTATTGATCCTATGAGAGAATGAGGGATGTTTATTATTCTGTTAACATTTTTATCAATATTGATCTATACTATTAAATACTGATAAATGATGAAATCTGTCAGTAATCTTCAATAATTATCGCAGTCTATAAGCAGTTAATTTTTGATTGAACGGAAATTCTGCGCGATAATTAATTACTAAAAAATATAGATAATATATGATAATATTTGATACTGAACGATAAATTATTAATTATTACTAATGCCATATTTATTTAAAAGTAAATGAATACGTAATTGAGAATAACTTATAATCTTTGATAAATATTGATATCAGTTATTACCGATATTTGATATTCTTCAATAAATATTGATAATTTTTACAAATTTTTATAAATTTTTAAAATCTTTCGATAATTATTAATAAATTGTGGAAATAAATTCCGAATTCAAATAATAATCATCAAAAATTTTCGAAAATCATCAAAATTTATCAGTTATTATTAAGTTCTAATGCAACTTTCAAGGAGTAAAATGAGATATTAAACGTTTCATTTCATTCACTCTGAGGCTCAAAATCATAAACACGGCAGAAAAAATTCAGTCAAAAACATATCTGAATAGTAATAGATTTGTGAGACGAAGAATTCATATTTTGAAGTGTTCAATGGCTGAAATTGAAGATCTGAATGAGCATAAGCCGTTAAAATAAAGCTTCTTTTTTAACTTAGGCATAACCCATACCCTTAATACATCGAAAGCAGTGGTTCTCCAATTTTTCCCGTAGGAATTCATGAGATGGCTCAAACATTGATGTCGAAATCTGCCATTCTGGACGTTAATGGATTAAATTAAATAAAAAGAATGCATCATATTATTTGTATCTATTTTTATTGTTTTTAATACTTAAGAAAAATGTACTTAAACAGGAAAATATGTTAATAGTTGAAAACTTTATCAATTTTATAATAAATTGGCAATAAATAATGTATATACATATTTATGTCTAAAATGTGTTAATAAAAATGGAAATGATATGTTTTATGTAAATAATTGTTTTACAATTGAGAAGACTTAAAACAGTTTAAAATTTCTTTTATTTATTTACATTAGATAAATTTACACGTTTTACTTGGAGAAGATTAAAAAATATTAGGAAGAGAAAAATGCTGCACCGCAAAATCAATTCTATTCTTTCAATTGATGAAATGAAAGAAACTAATAATAACAAAGAACTTTTATTAATTAAGTTTTTTCAAGATGTAATCAAAAACATTTGATAACTATGCATGATTTCTAAATAACATATCATAAGTTGCATCTTAAACGAAGAATGTCATCTAAAGGGAACCACCTATGTATTAAGTTTGTATATGTTTGGTAGTCATGGTAACTAGTTTTCTTAGGTATGAAGTGGTTTAGATAATTCCCATATTTGAAGGAATTTTAAAAATGAATCAACTTACAACGATAATAAAACAAAAAAAACTGAAAATTGATGGTGAATCAAGAAGGTAATATATTTAATTATATTTTTTCTTTATTTAATCATAAAATTTAAGTGTAAAACAGTAGCTTTATCATGAAAGCAATTTCATAAATGATATATATCTTCAAGAAAACCATCTTAACATAAAATTGTATATTTATAAATTAAATTAAATTGTTGGTGCATAGAAACCCTTCGCAAACTATTTCTAGATTAATCAAACGATTTGTCGATTGGTATGTTAAATAAGATATCGTAATGATTGTATCCATTCATTTGAGACAATTTACTCATAAAAGTTTTATACACAGTGGGATTGACAAAAATTTGC
Organism: Philotrypesis tridentata; assembly: GCA_018906965.1. Taxonomy (NCBI): domain Eukaryota; kingdom Metazoa; phylum Arthropoda; class Insecta; order Hymenoptera; family Pteromalidae; genus Philotrypesis; species Philotrypesis tridentata. The sequence continues at coordinate 23,465 of JACCIB010000266.1, forward strand.
ATTATAGAATAGTTTCAAGAAGGTTTACTTTCAAAAATTTTAAAGTTTTTTAATAAAATTAAATTGCCAGAAATCATATTATCAATATTATTGATTATCCATATAATATTAATAATCTATAACATTGATACTCAATAATATTAATACTTTCGTTATGAACCTCACTCGCTTATCTTACTCGGATATATTTATTATATGTTTACTTTTTTAAAAATAGTTTATTAAACAATTAAAAAATATTTAATTTGTATTTTAAATTAGATAGATATTGTTACGTTCTACCTACACTCTCACCTCATAGGTAGGACATGTATTTGTGAGAAAATGTATGTATTTTATTATAATTATTTGACTTACCTTTTTCTGCTTCTCTTGTCTTGTTTTGTTGCTTCTGCTGTCCTCGTCTTTTTCTTTCTGCTTACTCGTGGTATTTGAAATAATGGGTAATAGGTTGTTGAAAATGATGCACTCTCAGTTTTGCTTTTAGTATGATTTCTTATGTATTTCCTACAATTACAATGTCACTTATTGAGTACTTGGTAGTACGACGAAATTTCCGCACATTTACGAACCGCGAGGTACGGAGTTCAGAATTAAACACGAGACTAATTAAAACGAGGCCCATTCGACTCTTTTAAAGCCTGAATACGTTGACCAATTCTTAAAGTGTAACTCTTAATAATCAGTTTTAAAAGTATAGCAATTGCCGAATAAGTAACACTGTTGACTTGTGTTACAAAATTACAGCACGCATTCAAAATATACTCTTTCGAAATTAACATCGTAACTCTCTCCGTGTTTTGAATTTTGAAAATTAGTTTAAATAATTAACTAATAGATTTAAAAATAAATAATGTCGTAGGACGTTACACCTCGGGGCCCAAGATATTGCAATGAAATTGCAATAAAATTCTTAACTTTCAAAATTCAAAATTTACAATTACTTTTTAAGTACAGAAAAATTTAAATATTAGATGATAACATGGTATTGTTGTCTTATTTCTAAATTATAAATAAATACATAAAAATAAAATAAATCAAAACCCTTATTCAATATTCGTATAAAAATGAAAACATTACATCGTTAGATGTAATTTTCTCGGGGCCCTAGATAATGTAAGACATTTATGAAATATTTATCCAACATTTAAACAATAAAAACTATCGTAAATCCAATGAAAAAATATTTAAATTCGAGCTCTAAGAAATATTCATAGAATTTTGAGATTTTGAGATACGTATATTGAATAAAACCCTTATTCAATATACGTATAAAAATGGAAACATTACATCGTAAGATGTAATTTCCTCGGGGCCCTAGATAATGTAAGACATTTATGAAATACTTAACCAACATTTAAACAATAAAAACTATCGTAAATCCAATGAAAAAATAGTATGAGTAAATGATATCTCTTTTAACTCTTCTTCTTTTTCTTCTTTATAGTTTCTTGATTTTGCATGATTCGTAATTTTTCTGTATTTCCCGTAAAAATGAATAAATGGTTTAAAGAATTGAAAACAGCTCCATATAATCTAATAGACCATCCATATACTGCATGTAAAGCATATCCTCTTATTATAGTGTCAATTATCAATTTGCAAATGTGTAGTATTACTATAATCATGAAAATTCCTGATGAAAAAGATCCCCACGTAGTAAGTTTTTCCAATATTTTTTTCCAAGTACCTTCTGCAATATTTGTTAACGTATTTTCTGAAAATGTAACTCCATCTGTTACATCACCGGCCATATCTTTTGCAATTACATTCAAAATTTGTGCTTTTTCCATAGGAAACATTAACTGTTCCTGTAATTTATCCAGGTATAAATAATCTTTAGTAATATTACTATTTCAATATTTACTAATTTTTAAATAAATTTTATTAAATTCAAATTTTTAAAACAATCATCAATGTAAGTAAAATTACCATAATTTAAATATTTTATGAAAAAATTATTAAATTTTACGTTACTAGTATATATATATATTTTTAATATATAATAATAAATTATTTAAATAATTATGAACAAATATATAAATAAATATTAATATGTTAAATATTTAAATATAACTATATATAAGACTGTTTAAAAAAAATTATATATTAATAAATTATATAATATATATTATAACGGTCGCATATATGATAAGCACGTTATCGCCTCTCCGGGCGTATGCCGTATCGAACTGTATTAATACTTATTTGTGTTCTAGCTACCACCAGCGGACACTAGCACACGAGAGGGACAGAGAGAGCGAGAGAGCGCCTTATAGTAGGCCGATGTTAAGAGAGAGAGAGAGAGAGAGAGAGAGAGAGAGAGAGAGAGAGAGAGAGAGAGAGAGAGAGAGAGAGCGAGAGAGAGAGAGAGAGAGAGCGCGTTCATTAGGCGACGTTGCCGGTCCATATCTCACGCGCTGCCAAAATATGACAACGCTGGGTCAAGGACCGGAGCGTCCTCCCGTATCGTGCGCGTATTAATTTCCAGTATTGCGGTAGCGCCCAAGCGGTACACACGACCACGCGCCCGTGCATTTTCCCTTGTGCCCCGATCGTAAGACTTGCGACGCCGAGAGACGCTACCTTTCGTCCGACTGCCACCGGAGCCACGCTACCCGCGACGATCCGATTGCGAGCCTGGACGACTGCAGCGAGCCCGAGCAGACAGCGACCTCCCGGCACCGACGTGCGACTGTAAGTGCCAACTCTATCTCACTCTCGGTATTCGGGCGATCGAGCCCATCTCTCTCTCTCTCTCTCTCTCTCTCTCTCTCGCGTAGTGTGCGGTGGAGCACATACGCTCGCTCGCACGAGCCCTGTACATTTCTACTATCATAATATATTTTCCTATTTCTCGTACATTCACGCGTATTCACTTATTCGTAACCCCGTCCCCTGCCACCTTCGTCCTGTACATACGCACGGAAACCACGAGCCGGCCGAGCCGTGTTGTACACAACCGATTGCTTCGGGAACGGCACGATTACACAGCCACACAAACAAAAATGTTTGTTCTGATCTGGGGATAAGACACCTGTATCCGATAGTATTTTCACCCGCTGAGTCCAAATCCGCGGTCAGTTTGACTCCATCGGGTCAGGATCAAGGTGATTCCAAGGTCAAATTAAGGAATAACATTTGAGATAGAATACATCACGATACGTATAGGTTTTAGGGGCCGCTGAATTCGAATCCGCGATCGGTTTGATTTCATCGGGTCAGGATCTAGGTCATTCCAAGGTCAAATCGAAGAAAAACAGTCGAGGTGAAATAAAACACCATACGTATAGGTTTTGGGGCTCGCTGAATCCAAATCCGCGTTCAGGTTTAGGCGGAGAAAACCTCTAATTCTGTATGTTTTTGAGATTACTGAATCAAAATCAGGGGTCTGATTGACCTCATACGGTCACACGGTGCGCTCGAAGTGGATTTGAATCCAAGGTGATTCGCACCACAAATTTTTTTTGGTAAATAGATTCTAGGACACTCATTGATCATTCCTCCGCAAGATTTAAAAATTCCCTACAGACTTTTTTTTTATTTATTTTAAGTGTTCGGTGGAAGTGCACCTCAATCAAAGGTGATAAGCACCTCAAATTTTTTTCGATGAATAGATGCTAGCGCACTCATTGATCATTTCTCCTCAAGAATTAAAAAACCGCTGCTAACTGAGTAGCAGAATGCTTTCTCAAAGGAACATAAGCAGTACAGAATTGGATATACGTAAGGTTTGGCCACGGCTGCGGTTGAGAGTTTAAAATTGGCCATAAATTAATTTATATTTCAACAATGTCATCATAAATGCTTTTCTAATGTTCTTGTAATACTATGTCTGCTATTACAGCGACAATATCTATCTGCTATTAAAACGAGAAAATTAAGCTTTGTCTTTAAGAAAGCAAAATTGATTGCGATTGATTCTTATGACGCATTAAAATTAAATTTCTTGAAATTAGTCTGCGTTTCAGCGACAATGTGTTAACAACTTTTATTTTACTTTTTCAGTAATGTCTGATATTACAGCGACAACATTTATTTTACTTTTTTAGTAATGTCTGCTATTACAGCGACAACATTTATTTTACTTTTTTAGTAATGTCTGCTATTACAGCGACAACATTCGTTTAATCTTACGCTGACACGTTAATTGAATTAAACAATTAATAAATTTATGATTTAATAGTTAGGCACTGTCAAATTACTGTACTTATCAATTATAATCTTCTGTTGAAAATAAATGATACATTTTGTTCCCTGTTGAAATTGTACTATTTTATTTAAATATATAATAACATTTCTTTATACTAGTACTGATCACCTTTTTATATGCACGAAATCATTCTACAAAAATACTTTTTTTCAAAGAAAAACTTTATATACTTTAAAAAAACATGTACTTATATAGTATAAATATAATGTAGCGTATAATCAATTAATTTTGTTTAGGCAAGGCAGTTAGGCAAGGATGGCAGAAAAAAGTGCAGGGTATTAGACTAAAGTGAAGGATGATATTAAAAAGTGCAGGATATAAGATTAAAGTGCGGGGTGATAGTAAAAAGGACAGGGTAGTAGAGTAAAAGCAGCTGCATACCAAATTAGGAAGCTATTTAAAGACGTGTTTCGCACAAGTGGGCGGGTGGGACAAATAAACCATCAATCGCCTCCAAAATTTAATCAGATCTAAGTTAGAAGTGCCATAATATGTCCACAAAATTCGAGCTCGATATATCGATCCGTTTGAGAGTTATGGTGAATACAATTTTTGGCACATACATACGAACGTACGTACGTACGTACATACATACACTCATCCGTACAATTTTCAAAAACACGTTTTTCGGACTCAGGAAGACTCAAAACCTAAGAATTCATGAAAATTATCGATTTGAAAATTTGCACCGTTACAAAGCTTTCTCTTTGAGAAAGCAAAAATCTATTATGTCAGTTCTATTTATAACAATAGGGACCTTGCTTGTGTCTGCATCCAGGGCACCTCCACGCGGTGACAGCGGGCAACGGAGAAATCCGTTATCCGGCTAAGTCCCTGGATTGCGGCGTCCATGCCGTCATGGCAGATACAAGTAAGACAGTATCGGCGTCTGGTCAGGGTGAGAAAGCGAGCCCGCAGGCGTCGTCATCAAGCAGCTTTGCATTTTTTGGTGACTTGGATTATGCACAGTATAATACTACAAGAAAGCAATCTGTAGATGAATTAAAATCTCACAACTGCGAAAAGAATCGCGATATTTTTGTTATATTTGCTGTAAATTTGAAGTTAGTTCTCTACGAAAAAAAATTGACAATGACATAAAAAATATATACAGTGAACTATTTAGTTTGGAGGTAGATCAGCATAGCAACTGGGTTCCACACATCATTTGTAACTCCTGCAGATTGATGCTGTATCGTTGGAAAACGGAGAAAAATGAAAAATTTATCAAATATACTAGCCCAGCTACATGGAAAGAACCTAGCAGTATAAATGATTGTTACTTTTGTGTGAATGATATAAAAGGTATAACTGTAAAAAACAAGGAAAAAATTGATTATATACATGTTACGTCAGTAAAAAAACCAGTTATAGATGATTCAAACAAGGATAAAACAGATGTTATTCAAATGGATACTAATACACATGCAGATGATGAGAGAATGCAAGTTGACGAATACAGTTCTGAAGCATATAATTCTGATTTAGATGATCGCCACATTAGTGATGAAGAATATGCTCCGCACACCGAAAAATCGAAAGTTCCTTCGCTTGTCTCTCAATTGGAATTAAATGATTTCGTTCGAGATTTGGGCTTACCAAAAGATGGTGCAGAATATTTAGCTTCATTTTTAAAGCAAAGAAATCTTCTTAAACCACGTACGAACGTTTCTGTTTATCGAGATCGAGACAAAGAATTTCGTAAATATTTCACAAAAGACAACAGTTCATCGCTCGTTTATTGCACTGATATCAAAGGACTTATGGATGAATTAAACAAAAATTGTTACAAAGCAGAAGATTCGAGACTTTTTATCGATTCTTCAAAACGAAGTATAAAGGCCGTCTTACTTCACAATACAAATGTATATGCCCCAGTTGCAATAGCTCACTCAACTGTCATGGAGGAAAAGTATGAAAATATGCAAGTCCTGTTGAAAAAAATCGATTACAAGAACCATCAATGGCAGATTTGTGGAGATCTGAAAGTTATAACGTTGCTTCTTGGACAATAATCTGGCTTCACCAAATATCTTTGCTACCTGTGCTTATGGGATAGTAGAGATCGAGAAAATCACTATAAAAATGTAGAATGGCCAATAAGATTTTCATTTAATCCTGGTTCCCGAAATATCATCGACGAATCATTAGTAGATCCAACGAAGATCCTGATCCTTTCTCTTCACATCAAGCTTGGCCTCATGATGCAGTTCGTCAAAGCTCTGGATAAAACAGGCCAATGTTATTTGTATTTACAACAAAAATTCCCGAAGATTTCAGATGCTAAAATGAAAGAAGGAGTGTTTGATGGACCGCAAATTCGAACTATGTTCAGGGATAATGTTTTTATAACTAAAATGAATAAAGTTGAAAAAGCAGCTTGGCTTAGTTTTCAAGCAGTGGCACAACATTTTTTGGGAAACAAGAAAAGCCCACAGTATAAGAAAATTGTTGCTAAAATGGTGAAGGACTTTCAGAAATTGGGATGTTTAATGAATATAAAATTGCATTTCCTACACTCTCATTTAGATAAATTTCCGGAAAATCTTGGAGATTTCAGCGAAGAGCAAGGTGAACGTTTTCACCAAGATATCAAGGTGATGGAAACTCGTTATCAGGGCAGGTGGGATGTAAATATGATGGCAGACTTTTGTTGGATGCTTAAGAGAGATACGCAAAGAAAAGGTAAAAAACGTAAAAGAAACCCTTTGCACAGATCTTTTGAAGAAAAGAGAACTCGTTACAGCACCAAAATAGGGAATGAGTAAAAGATGTTTCGATAAACTTTCATCAGTTAAAAAACACAGTTTGTATACGTTACCAAACAGCCCTTACCAGGGCTACATGATGTAGAAAATCCGCTCGTGCAACCTCCTCGTGGTCTACATCGGGTTACGCTAATGCCGACGGTAACATATTTTAATGCAATACATATGTACAAAATATAATACAAATAGATATCAATTCAGAACTTGTTTATCATCATGTATGGTGAGTGAAACGTCAATCATGGATGGTGAATTACTTCGTTTAAACGTTTCTTTTAGAATTTCCCCTTGGAATGACTTGCATTCTGACCTTCTGAGGTCAATCAGATCCCTGATTTTGATTCAGTAATCCCAAAAACATATAGTTAGAGGTTTTCTCCGCCTAAATGGTTCTTTTTCAATTCAACCTTAAAATCACACTTATTCTGAACTGATGGAGTAAAACTGACCGTATATTTAGATTCAGCAAACCGTAAAACCTATATATATATATATGGCGATTCTCTCAGCCTAAATAATCTTTTTTTCAAGATGGCCTTGAAATAACCTTGATGATGTCCTAATGGAGTTAAACTGACAGTGGATTTCGATTTAGGGACCCGTAAAACCTGTAAGTATGGTGAATTATTCCGCCTAAATAACTTTTTTTTCATTTAACCTTGGAATCACCTTGATCCTGACCCGATGGAGTCAAACTGACCGCGGATTTGGACTCAGCGGGTGAAAATACTATCGGATACAAGTGTCTTATCCCCAGATCAGAACAAAAATGTTTGTGTGGCTGTGTTATCGTTCTCCAAAATAATCGCTCGTGTACAACCGTGGAATGAATCCACGTTTATTAATAAGTGTCTCGTTGTCGTCGGGCGTGCGAAGCTCGGCCGGCTCGTGTGGCTCGTACGAGTGTACGAGGTCGCGAAGGCGGCAGGGGGACGAGGTATCGAAATAATGAGATATCCGTGGATTAAAAGAGAACTAGTGAAAATATATTGTATTAAAAAGAATACACAGAGCTCGATCTTACGAGCGGTCGTGCGATACCGCACACTACGCGAGAGAGAGAGAGAGAGAGAGAGAGAGAGAGAGAGAGAGAGAGAGATGGGGCTCAATCGCCCGAATACCGAGAGTGATAGAGAGCTCGTACTTACAAGGTCGTACGTCGGTGCCGGGAGGTGGTCGCAGTCTCGTAGCTCTCGGACGCTGCAGTCGTCCTGGCCGACTCGAAGTGAAGTCTCACGCAGGGGGACGAACTCCGGGCGGTCGAATAGGACGAGATAGGTCGCAAGCGGGTGCCCGAAAGGGACACGAAAGTGTGTGGTAAAGAACCGATGCGACGGATCGGTGAGAATCGTTCGGACGCTACCGCAATACTAAATAATTGTACGCGCGCGATACCGGAGGACGCTCCGGTCCTTGACACGGCGTTGTCATATTTTGGCAACGCGTAATCGATGGACCGGCCGCAACGTCGCGAGCGGGAATACGCGTGCTCTCTCTCTCTCTCTCTCTCTCTCTCTCTCTCTCTCTCTCTCTCTCTCTCTCTCTCTCTCTCTCTCTCTCTCTCTCTCTCTCTCTCTCTCTCTAAATATCGGCCTAATATAGGCACTCTCTCGCTCTCTCTGTCTTTCGCGTAGAGTAGTGTCCGCTGGTGGTCATTAGAACAAGAAATGTATTAGTACAAGTAATAATGCATACGCCCGGAGAGCCGATAACGTGCGTATTATATATGCGACCGTTATAATATATGTATAAATAATTAATTTATATAGTTTTTTTAACAGCCTTATATATAATTATATGATATTTAAATATTTAATATATTAAAATTTATTTGTTCTTAATTATTTAAATAATTTATTATTTTATATTAACAATATATATGTATATACTAGTAACGTAAAATTTAATAATTCTTTTATAAAAAAATTAAAATTAATAAATATTGAAATATTAATATTACTGTAGATTATTTATACTATTTACATTACAGAATTAAGTAATATTTTAGGTATGCTAGATAAATTATTGAGGGAGAGTAATTTATTTAAAAATTAGTAAATATTGAAATATTAATATTACTAAAGATTATTTATATAACTTGAAATTTTCATCTATCTATATCAATATGAATGCGTAAACATCTTTGCTTGAAGGATCTGTTGGACAGACTACCATTTCTTTAGTGTTTCTTCTCTATACCTTCGATTTTACATAAATTTCAATTTTAATATAGCAAAAGAAAGTTATGATATCAATAAAGAAATTGGCAAGTTTTTGTTATAAGAAGCAATTCAGTTGATATAAATAAATAATTGTTTAAATCGGAGAAGGATTATAAATATATATGTATTCATCATTATAAACACTCGACCAAATTGTGACATGTGAAAAGGTGGATAGCCTGTGAAAAGATACTGTCGGTAGAATTGTCGGAATAACTGCGATTGCCGCCACGTCCTGCGCATTCCAGCTGGCGTTTAATGACTGATCACTCTTACGCCGTATTTAGTGTGGGAGGTTAGGTCACCGTACTTCCGGTAAATAGAGCGTTCCGTGACCGGTCACAAACATGCGCAAAGCATAGCACTAATTCGATATTATTCAAAGTTCAATAGTATCCGAGTGTACATATAGGAATGATGTTCTTACATGACATTATCACATGAAAAATGTGCCCATAATATATTATAGGATTGTTTCGCATTATGAAAACTTTTTCGATTATTTATGGAAGGAACGAGCGGATGTACAATCTACTCTACTTAGTAATTCAGTAAATTGCTATTCTTATTTCATGAAAAATCTATGTCCAAGACGATCACTTGCAATTAAATATCAGATTTAATTCATACAAAAAATCGATCCCACATTTAAAAAAAACAGTAACAAATTCTAGCATTAAGAACGCAATTTTTTTTTATAGAAAAACTTGCCGTCCCGTCCTATCATAGATAATCGATGAACTACTAAATGTCAGTGTAATCAACAATCTCATAAAATTTTTAATATACTTATAATATATGTTTATATATAATATTTATGTATAATATAATATTATGTTAAACTGTGAGAACGATAGCCTCAAATAAAAATTGTAGTTCTATTTTTTTTATTAAGTATGGATATAAAACTAAAATATAAACATAAATTTTAATTTAATATTTTTTAGCTTGATTGATTTCCGAACTTTAATCATAGAAATTTATTTTATAACATTTTTGTAATACATAATAATAATTATTTTTATTGAACATCTTGTAACCATTCGATAATAATAACATACTTTTGTGAAACATACATACAAATACAAATAACCAAAAATTGTGTTCACAATGATTACAAGATGATGTTTGAATTCTTCAAAAATTGGTTAAGAATAGTAGTAAATACATATGGAATGAAAAATCCGATACGAGATTTTCTAACAGTGTTTTGTTAACAACAAATTACTTTGGATAACCATGCACAATTTTAAGATAGTACCCATCGGTATCTATTATAGGACGGGACGGCAAGTTTTTCCATAAAAAAATTGCGTTCTACATGCTAGAATTTGTTTTTTTTAAATGTGGGATCGATTTTTTGTATGAATTAAATCTTATATTTAATTGCAAATGATCGTCTTGGACATAGATTTTTCATGAAATAAGGATAGCAATTTACTGAATTACTAAGCAGAGTAGATTGTACATGCGCTCGTTGCTTCCATAAATAATCGAAAAAGTTTTCATAATGCGAAACAATCCTGTAATATATTATGGGCACAGTTTTCATGTGATAATGTCATGTAAGAACATCATTGCTATATGTACACTAGGATACTATTGAACTTTGAATAATATCGAATTAGTGCTATGCTTTGCGCATCTTTGTGACCGGTCACGGAACGCTCTATTCACCGGAAGTACGGTGACCTAACCTCCCACACTAAATACGGCGTAAGAGTGATCAGTCATTAAACGTCAGCTGGAAATGCGCAGGACGTGGCGGCAATCGCAGTTATTCCGACAATTCTACCGACAGTATCTTTTCACAGGCTATCCACCTTTTCACATGTCACAATTCGGTCGAGTGTTTATAATGATGAATACATATATATTTATAATCCTTCTCCGATTTAAACAATTATTTATTTATATTAACTCAATTGCTTCTTATAACAAAAACTTGCCAATTTCTTTATTGATATCATAACTTTCTTTTGCTATATTAAAATTGAAATTTATGTAAAATCGAAGGTATAGAGAAGAAACACTAAAGAAATGGTAGTCTGTCTAACAGATCCTTCAAGCAAAAATGTTTACGCATTCATATATTGATATAGATAGATAAAAATTTCAAGTTATTCAGCTTCATGTATAAGCATCATGTTCTTTCAGTGTCTGTGATTCACTCATTTACGAGGTAAAAGAAGACACATATATTAACATAATTATTTGTTGAACTAATTAGAAATACCTTTTTAATCATTGCATTATAATCACATTTCTTATTAACCTTTACTAAAGGAATTAGAAAGTAATAAACGTACACAATAAACCTGCTAGAATATTATTTACATTATTATTGAAAGTTTGACTTTCATTTACATAATGAAAATAGACTTTTAGAATAAGCACTCTGAATTTTCACCACAGAAGGGATATCGAGAGTTTAAAAATTAACTTTGATTAATATAATGAAATAACTGTATAGATAGAGAAAACACTTTGAATTTTTGTGACATTGAGATATCAAGAGTTGCAAAATTAATCTTCAAGTTTTACATGAAGAAAGGACCTTATACTTGCCAGCCTTTTACTTTAAAAAGGTTTTTTTTGGGGGGGGGGGGAGATTTCACTACTTTCAAAAAGTATGTAATACCTAAATTACAGAGAATAGTTAACATTAACTGAATAAGTTATAAATTTAAAAATTAATGTGTATATGCTCACTGAAGATGGCCGCGGCAGTGGTACTAGTATTTGTCACTAGCGCCCTAGTTCTAAAAGTGTGCGCGCGTGCTCAGTCTGTGGCGTCGGTAAGTCGCTCTGTAGTTCTGGGGTTATCGACGTTACGTCTGCTATACCGTCAGTGTTTAACCTCTCGCGTGATTAACTTTGTCGCTGCTAAAGTATTTTAAAATTGTTGCTACGGGATCGAAACTCGTACTCAGGAGCAACTATGGATGGTCAGCTACTCCGAGGAGTGATTCCTTTTGGGACTTGTATACTGTGGTGATGGGAAACTTGTGCTTTCCCTTGGTCGATCATTGCTGTTTGGAGTCAGATAAGTTATTTTTTTTTATTTAAATTATTCAGACTTTTTGTTGATTTAAAGCACCGGTGCTTTGTTAAAAGAATTTTGTCTTTTTGTTTTCAGGTTTTCGCTAAAGTTTTTTGTAGTGAGAAGTACAACAGTGTTGTAGAGTGTTTTAATAAACATATTTAATTAATTTACATGACTTGACCAGTGCTTTTGACTTTTTGTAGTTTTTAAATTATGTATATGTGTGAATAAGTGTAAATCACTATGGTGTTTTTCAATAATTATTGTGTGAATTTGTGGATCTCAAGTGTGATTTGTCGAGAACAAGCAAAAAATGGTATAGTTATTTTCACTTTTTTTCCTACACATAATAATTTAATAATAATTCACATGATAATATAATTCACATAATATATATGATAATTCACATAATAATTTAATTTATGTTAAAGTGTTTTGTGTTGTTTGGCTCTGTTTCCCTGGATTTGAATGGACTTATTGGTGTATGTTTATGTCAGACCTATATGATTAAGTTCGTCTTTTGGAGCAAAGGCCGTCTCTTTCAGATTGCTGTTCCTGGGTTCGACTAAGTTTTGATGTGTAAATAGTGGGTCTCAATAATTGTGCACATTGAATTTAGTTTGTGTGTTGGCTTAATTATTTGTTTTATTGCCTATGGAATTGATAATGACTTTTGCCGACCAAGTTTTGTTTGTGCATGAATAGAGGAATACTTATGAACTCAGTGCTTCGTGCAAGTGCGTTGCTTTAATTTTTTTAAATTATAGTTTGAAAGTTTTATTTGTGGGTCCAATATGGGATATTAATAATGCTTTTGGGGTGCCTATCTATTAAGTTAACTATTTGCTTGTTTTGTTATTTGACAGACTCCTACGCTAAACTATTCTGTGGTACGTTAAACTATTTATATTGAGTTTGGGGTATGTGAAAAAGGCATTGGAAGTGCAAACTGTGAATCTTTCAACGTCTTTTATCTTGGTACACTGTGTTGAATTACGTTCAATGTTTTCTATTATTATTTGCACTCTGTATTATAGCTGACAACCTAATTTACTTTCATCGTTAAATATTTATTCATCACAGCCATAAAATTTATATATACTGAATTTACTGCTAAACCATAATATCAAAGAAAGTATAAAATATATATATATAATATCAACTTCCATTTGGTCCCATTAAAAATGGAATAAATATCTGCAAAAAATACATGTTTACAAAGACCAGAGCTTATATATAATAACTACTGTATTAAGGTACTAAAAAATGTATGTAAAATATCCATAGATTTTAATCACTACTATAATAATGACTACATATAGAAATGAGAGCGAAGAATATAATTGAAATAAGTAATTAAGCTACATTTTGAATATTTCGGTCTTCGCCTGATTTAAAATCTGTTATAGCTATAAAAGCTTGTTTTAACATGCTGAAACAATACAATTGAGTTTATCTAAGAACATATAGTTTTGATTTTTATAGTTATGCACCTGACAATTTAGACCCTAAAGCCATGAAATCGATGGAGTAAGTATATAATATACACATGCTGATTATTGTATAAAACATTACTGTTGCATCAAGCAAGAATATTCTCTATTATATAAACTGAATAGTCTCTAAAATCCAACAAAATAAAACAATTTCACTAGCTATTCATAAGAATCCCTTTCGACGAACAGCCTGAGAGTCTACCTCCCAGGAGACGATAGGAAAAGTTATGAACTATTCATATACACTTAAACAACTTAGAAACTTTCATGCATGAGCGATGCATATTCTTGACACTTCACTAGCTTCTCACAATAGAAAATAATTTTTTCCTTATATAAACTGAATATTCTCTGAACTAAGAAAATAAAACACTTTTACTATCTATTCATAAGAATTCTTTTCGACGTACAGCCTCAGAGTCTATCTCCCAGGAGACTATAGGAAAAGTTAACATAAGCACTTCCACAATTGTAGAAACTTTCTTGCGTGGAAGATTGAATATAATCGTAACACTCAACCAACTTGTCACATCACAAGAAAATTATATAAACAGGAAATTCTGTATAAATTTTCTTTGATTCTTGGACGATTAAAATACAACACTTTCACTAGCTTCTCATCAGGATCTCTTTCGACGAATAGCCTGAGAGTCTACCTCCCAGGAAACGATAGGAAAAGTTATAAATTATTCATATATACTTAAACAACTTAGAAACTTTCATGCATGAGCGATGCATATTCTTGACACTTCACTAGCTTCGAATATAATCCTAACACTTAACCAACTTGTCACATCACAAGAAAATTATATAAACTGGAAATTCTGTATAAATTTTCTTTGATTCTTGGATAATGAAAATACAACACTTTCACTAGCTTCTCATCAGGATCCCTTTCGACGAATAGCCTGAGAGTCTACCTCCCAGGAGACAATAGAAAAAATTACACATCCACTTCAAGAATGTAGAAACTTGCTTGAAAGGTGAACCCAGGAGACGATAGAAAAAGTTACATATTCACTTCAACAACGTAAACTTTCTTGAATGATGAATTCTTAACACTTTACTAGCTGCCACATCACAGAATAGTTATTTCTTTATATAGTCTAATATTAAAAAAACCTGAAAAATAAAAGGATATATTTTAACAAAGAATCAGTTCATGAATCTTTCATGTATTGTATATAATTTTAGACATTTACTTTTTAGCACTTTTTTCAACTTCACATAATAATTGTTTGGATAATACTTTTCATAAGTTTATTCTCGTTTAAAATAACACAATCACTTTCTGCATACATATTTTTTCAACTAAATGTCCGTCTAAGTATGTTGATAGCTGGGCTTCAGACCACGAGTCTCACAATTTTCCTTATTTTTTCAACTAAATGTCCGTCTAAGTATTAAGATAGCTGGGCTTCAAACCACGAGTCTCACATTTTTCCTTATTATTTCAACTGAATGTCCGTCTAAGTATTAAGATAGCTGGGCTTCAAACCACGAGTCTCACATTTTTCCTTATTTTCACAAAGTTTACAGGTATTATTATTATAATATACAGATTAAACGGCATAACCTGTTCAAATAATTTAATACACAAATTATCACCAATACAACACTAAAAATCATTTAGTAATGGATTGCATTCGAAACAATCCTCACACATAGCTTTAATTTAGAATTTATATCACTAATCACTATGCTGAGTTACGCTGTAATCTATTAAACTTGAACTATCTTTCAATTTAATCTTGTGAACATATCAACATTTTGAATATAAAAAGACACTATCACTATTCTTCGTAAGTAGCAAAAAAAGATTATGCTATTTATGAATGAAAGTTTAACAGTTTACCTCGGCAGCTGTATTTGGTTTTTCAAAAGTTTCAATATTATAATTTTAATTTTAGACATTTACTTTTTAGCACTTTTTTCAACTTCACATAATAATTGTTTGGATAATACTTTTCATAATTTTATTCTCGTTTAAAATAACACAATCACCTTCTGTATACAACTTATAATAAGTTCACTTTTTAACACTTTTTTATGGTACATTCCATCCGATCTGGATAGAGAAAAAGTCTATAATTCACAGCAAGAGGTGGATAGCCCTCCATAAGGAGACGATCCTCCATAAAAAACAATCCTTCACTCTAGTAGATGAATTACTTATTATCAAAATAAAAATCTTCCGCTTGCACCAGATATTCTGCTAACTTAATAAATATTCTTACTTCACAGCATAATATATACTGCAAATCATAAATATTTATAATTCAAACTTTTTTCAATGGCAATATAACCTCCCAAAAGTATCTGAAAAGGAAAAAAGAACATTTAAACAAAGTATCAGTTCACGAAACCTTGATTTATGTTGTATATTAATAAATCACAATCATAACACTAAATACTTATCTAATCTAATTATACACTATTAATCATGTCGATCATTATGAACGAAATTGACTTATTTCTCACTGTTTTTAAATGACACTGTTTTAAAATATTAAACTTATGATATATTTCGCACTATCATAATATTTTATAATAATATGTTAAATTATTAATTAAAATATTTACGTTGATTATTATAAACATAAACAATGTTTCACCACGAAACTTCGTCTGCATCTGCTCAGCATGTACAAGTAGATATATATTGATGCAGGGTGTGCTATATATTATTACGGAAATACGTAGGGCTGACGTAACCGGAAGAATTGTTCAGTTTTCATTCTTTTCTCTTGATGAGAATCAAGGGGCTCGAACTTTCACTTGACAATATCTGTTGATAGAAGCATTTTCAGAAAATGTGACCCTGATGTGATTTTGTTAGTTTCGTCTCAAGCTTTCGTTTGAGTAGTTCTATGTGACAAATAATACTGTCAAAGTGAAGAAAACCGTAAGTCGAGTTTCCAACAATGCCTATGAGATGTATATAGGGTCTGGCTAGCGCCCGACGGCGGCGTACGTACTCACGTACCTTATACTTGCCATCGTGGCGCTACCGCGTTCCTTGACTGTTTAAATTATAGAATTAAGTAATATTTTTAGGCATGCTAGATAAATTATTCTGGGAGAGTGATTTATTTAAAAATTTGTAAATATTGAAATATTATTAGAAATTATTGTTTAAAAACTAAATAGTATTTTAGATATGCTAGATAAATTATTGAGGGAAAGTGATTAATTTAAAAATTAGTAAATATTGAAATATTATTAGAAATTATTGTTTAAGTTAGATAATATTTTTAAGTATGTTAGATAAATTATTAAGGGAAAGAAATTATTATTCAGAAATTATTAGAATAGTAAATCTTTATTATGATTTCAAATCATATACTTTATTATAAGTTAAATAATTTTAATTGAATCCAAAGTTTAGGAAAATTAATGTTAAGAATTTCATTTGAAAATGAAATTTCCAATTAATTAATATAAAAAAATAATTTTATATATTTTATATTAAGTCGAAATTAACAGCTATTAATTAAGCTTTTTTTATTTAATAAAAATACAGTAATTTTAAGTTACTAGATTCATAATCTAAAAATATACTCTAAGTATTTTTTATAAATAGATTTTAGTTTAATTAAAATATTTTTTTACAAAAACAAGATAATTATTTTAAGTAGTTAAATTTATAATTAATTATAATTTAGTTAAGTAATTATTTATTAATTACATATATATATATATATATATATATATATAAATTGTAACGGGGATTGACCACGTTAAATGTAGATTATTCTACTTTGATTCTCCGTAAAAGGCTATTGCATATATTATGTTAATTCAATCAGAAAATTACAACAGAATAAATGTACAAGTGTGCTTCATTAGCACGCAATCTCACGGTCAATAGAAAGCTAATATTGTTGATCGCGCTGGTGAGAGTGAAAGAGAGAAGCTGATACTTACAGAAAAATGCGGAGGACGCTAACACAATAATCAGCCTAAAACTGCGGGCTCGCTTCGGTCCAGCTGCCTGGTAATCAAGATGCTCTCGCAACGATGTAGAGTATCACTCCACTTACACGTGTGATCGCAATTATTGTACAATAAACAATACAGAATAACTATATCGCCGGGATGGACGCTCTCCTGATATACAACACGCGCGCTCGATGCTCGAGTCGAATCTAACGTCTAACCTAACGTGACGCTAGAAGCTTCTCTCTCACGCTCGCTCTCTCACCAGGCGACGCGTTCAGCAATACATCAACCCTCGTACAGCTCTGGTGCGCCGGAACATCTGAAAAGGCTTACATGCGAATATATAAAAACATATGTATTAGAAAAAAAATATGCATGCGGCGTGACGATACTCGTCACATGCCCCCCTTCCAGACGCTGGGTAGCTTTTACAACGTACCAGCTCTCCAATGCTCTCATCAGCATGCAAAAACAACCAAAATCATAAAATATAAAATAATAAAGCATTTCTTTGCAAAATAAAAACAAAAGAAAATAAAATTTCAAAATAAATCGTTTCAAATAAAACTCATGCAAAAACTCAATAGCAAGAATGAAAATAAAATAAATCAAACTTTTGATAAAAAGGGCCAAATAAATAAAAACACTATCAGCTTTCTTTTTTACAAAAGTATATTCAAAAAACGTAAACCCTAGGGTTTAAGCGTCTTCGCACATCCAGCCTACCGAGGCTGTTGAGCATGTAAATGCCGACGATAGGGCACCAACTGCTGCTGGTTTGCGCTGTCGCTCATGGTCCTATGGCAAACGATGCTTGTTGTCAGCCAAATACGGGGGGTTCTCACACCTATTACCCTATTCTATCCTAAACATTCGCCCTATTTGATCGCGTACGTATTGGAGACAACTCAACTTGCGGTTCTCGCTGTTTACTAGAACCTTTCGGTCGACAGCGTTTCGCATGAAGTACCAGTGAACCTCTATTTTCAGTTTCGGACGCGTCAGACTCCGCGAGAGTCACTTCCTCCCCCCCCCCCCAGGAGCCCTCGTATCATGAGAACCGACGATTCGGATTTTACGCGGCCTACCACGCTTACGTGGAACATCCACGTTTTCACTCATCGCAATATTTCGCCCCTCACATTCATTCTCTTCGCTAACGATCACTTCCTCAATATTTGGAACGTTTTCTTCTACAGGATCATCGTCTTCTTCATCAGAAGCATCAATAGAGTTTTCATCTTCAACCAATTCTTCCGCAATCGTAGGATCTTCTCCTTGAACATACGGTTTGATGTCGACAACATGTATCTTCTCAAAGCATTCTCCTTGCTCATTAATCATTGCATAAACTTCACGTCCAATTCTAGTAGTAATCTTGAACGGACCAGCAAATTTCGGTGCAAGTTTAGCATTAATACCTTGAATAGCAGACGATAAAATACGATTACGCTTCCAAACCAAGTCATCGATATTAAATGTAACTTGTCTGCGTTTCGCGTTATAATATCGTGCCTGCTTTTGCAATGCACGTTCGATATTCTACTCAACATCTAATTGCAAATCAAATAGTTTACACATCCGCTCTTCCCAATTCTTCACTGCGATCTTCTGAGCTTCCTCTCTAGCAGCTTTTTCTTCTTTCCGCCTGGTACTAAGCGGTGGCGCAGGGTTTCTTCCCATGTTTAGGAAAGCTGGACTAACACCTGTAGACTCTTGCACAGATGTATTGTATGCAAAGGTTAATTCGGGCAAATACTTATCCCAGAGCTTGTGCTCCTCCTCAATAAATACGGTGATCATCGTTTTGAACGTTCTATTAACCCGCTCAACTGGATTCGCCTGGGCATGATATGGCGATATCATCTGATGCTCAACGCCGCTTTCTGCCAGAAATTTCTTCATAACCTTATTACGGAATTCCGTACCATTATCCGACAGAAATACTTCAGGAGTACCAAATCTTAAAAACACATGCTCTTTCAAAGCATTCTTGATACTGATACCATCAGCCTTACGCAAGGGTATTACTTCTATCCACTGAGTAAACACATCTAACAGGATCAGTAAATAGGTATATCCATTCTTAGATCTTGGAAATGGACCCATCATATCACCAGCTACAACTTCCCATGGACCAGCGAGTTCCTTCTCTTTCATGGTCCCAGCAGGTAAATGCTGTTCCACTTTACACTGTTGGCACACACTGCATGACTTCACAAATTTCTGAACATCTTTATACATTCGCTTCCAGTAAAAATATCTTGCGACTCGCTTTTACGTCTTACGACGACGCAAATGTCCGGACGTGGGCTCGCAATGCGATTCACGAAGTATTTGCAATATTTTGTCTCTGGACACGACCAGCTTCCAAGCATCCATATCTTCTAAAACGTCTTCTAGAATTGGTTCAGGCTTGTAATGATACAATTTACCAGCAACAATCTTCCAATCTGGCAGCTCGTGAAGCTTTTCTAAAGCTTGCTGATACATCTGTACGTTCTACTGATCTTTAATGGTTTGTTGAATGTCTTTTAAAGATGCAATTCGTTGTTCATCTAAATCGTCTTCTTCAAACATCCGCGATAACGTATCTGGGACAAAATTTTCTTTGCCAGGTCGATATTCAATCTCATAGTCATATGACTGCAACTCCAATGCCCATCGAGCTAATCGACCATTAGGGTTACGTAGATTACAAAGCCATTTTAAACTTGAGTGGTCTGTAATTACTTTAAAAAGATAACCCTCCACATATGCACGAAATTTCTTAATTGCCCAGAGAACGGCAAGACATTCCCTCTCGGTAACTGAATAATTACACTCCGCAGAGGTTAGAGTGCTACTCGCATAAGACAAGACGTAATCTTTTTCATCTATTTCTTGCATGAGTACCGCACCAATGCCGCTGTCGCTCGCATCAGTTTTGATAATAAATTGATGATGAAACGATGGTCTGTGTAACACAGGCGCTGTCGTAAGTATTGTTTTCACTTGCTCAAACGCGTCCTGTTGCTCTGCACTCCAAGTGAGTTTTGCTTTGCCACGTAACACTAGATTCAGCGGCTCCGCGACATCGCTCAACCGATCCAAAAACTTCCGGTACCAGGAAACCATTCCCATGAAACTCTTCAATTTGGTCAGAGTATTTGGAACCGGATACTCCAGAATCGGTGCAACTTTCCGAGGATCTGGACGAAATCCCTCACGATTCACAATGACGCCTAAGTATTTAACTTCGTCACAGCAAAACTTGCTCTTACCTCGGTTAATCGTCAACCCAGCTTCCGCGATTCGCTTCAGAACTACATCTAACCAATGCAGATGCTCATCGAAAGTCTCGGTTGTGATGATAATGCCATCCAAGTAGGAAAAGGCGTACGGCTCTAATTCAGGTCCAATGAGCCGGTCACTCAGCGTTTGAAAAGTTGCAGGCCCGCCTACTACACCGTAAGGTAGACGGGTGAATTCAAAGAAACCCAACCCAGATACTGTGAATGCTGTTAAATGAATATCTTCCTCCTTCATTGGTATCCAATGGTATGCTGCACTGAGGTCAATGGTAGAAATATATCTCGCCTTCTGAAGCTTACTCAAGATGGTATCCATGTATGGCAACGGATACGCGCTCGCGGTTGTAACAGCATTAAGCTTCCGATATTCAATGCAGAATCGGTAGGTACCATCCGATTTGCGGAACATGACTACGGGGCTTGACCAGCTGCTGTTAGAACGGCGTATGATTCCCGCGTCCAACATCTCTAGAACTTAAGCATGCATCTCTTCCTCAATCTTCTTTGACACTGGATAATAACGTTGTTTAATTGATCTCGCAAACCCCAGATCAATACTGTGCTAAATCAGATGTGTACACCCCAACGGTACTTCCCCAGCTGGAAGCCAACTGTCTAACAGCTCTTGTAGGCGTTTTCGCTGTTCTGAGGTTACATCGGCCAAACCGATGGCTGCGAGAACGCTTGCTACTCCTTCTGAGAGAGCAGAAACTTCTAGAGGAACTGATTCGGTGACACCTTCTATTTGTAATCTATTCTCTCTAGGTAACAGAATCGCGTTAAATGCTCCCATAAAATCTTTTCCGAGTATACATTCGGAATCGAGTGCACTTAAAATCATAGCATTTAAAGTTCGCGACTGATTCAACACTGTGAACGGCAATTGTACATAACCGTAAATCGGCACGAGCTGTCCATCAGCGAGTTTCGCACCTGGTCCAGTATAAGGAACAATAGTTTTTTTCAGCGCTGAAGCTATCTGTAATCCAATCGGACCTAAAGCAGTGCGCGCAGCTCCCGAGTCACAAAGTGCTCGTAAATGAAAATCACCAATAACCACTGGCATCCACCAGCGACTGCAGTCAATATTGGATGGATCAAATACTGTGATAGGCATCACTGCTTCTTCAGTAGCCGGACTTGCTTCTTGGGAGGCCGCCACAATAATAGGAGAAGTATGGGCCTCAACTACTTGCTCCCTTTTCTCGTTTCCCGAGTCTTCTGAGTTCTTCTCAGCCGTATTATCCTCAGAGTTCTTCATCTGCGAGCACTCCGGACAAGTTTTAGTTGTATGTCGCGGCCATCCGCACCCATAACATCTAACAAAAGGTTTACATGGACCCAAAGAGTCCTGGTTTTTATTATGATCACTTCTCGACTTCCTAGGAGCATCTTTCTTCTCTTCAGAAACAGCACTTATCTTTCTTGATTGACTGTCAGATACTGTAGTCGCCGTTTTTGCTTGCGACTTTGCTCCTTTAAAGATAGACTTCTTATCTCGGTGCCCTTGTGAAGTAGAAGCTGAGAGTAACCCCAACTCAGCAATAGCATTTCGCACTGCCACCTTTATAGTTTCACCTATATCACCAGGATCCGCGATCGTTGCAACAGGTACATCGCCTCTAGTCTCCTCCGAAGTCTCCCGAACAGGTTTTTCTTTATAAGCCAGTTTCGGCAATAAACATCTGTTAGGTGATGGAGGAGGCTTATAGTGATTCCTATCATGAATCAGCTTTTCAGCCTTCCTAGCCAACATGATAAGGTCTCCTATATTCTTCACTTTCCTTTGAGGCACTTGCATTCTAACTTCTGCCAGCATATTATTATATATCATTTTCAGCTGTACTGCAACCTCCGGCGGATCATCAAGCCTACTCATGATCGCTAGCATCGCCATGATGTGATCACGTACTGGTTCATTTTTTCCTTGTGTGCGCGCTTGCGCTTCCGCTAATAACTTCATCTGAATGTCTTGGTCTATACCATAGCTTTGCCTAGCATTACTGCAAAAATCTTTCCAAGTGTTCCAAGTTTGACGCATTTGTCGACACCAGATTAACGCTCCGTCCGTCATAACATGGAGTAACGCATTCAATGAATCCGTATCATCTAAATGCGATGACACCCTACATTCATTCATTCTTTGAATAAATTCTTCAATGCAACTATCTTTACCACCGTCAAACTGGATTTTCCACTCACGAGCAATTTTTCCAACGTCACGATACGTTGGTCTTGACATCGACGAATATTCATTAGCTGCCTTACTCGTCGAAGCAGCTGATTCTCCTCCCCCCCCCCCCCGAGACACACCTTGGGGTTCTCCTTGAGATGGTAATCTGTCCATTCCAGTCGTCTTTGTTACTTGACCGGGTACAAATTTTGTCACGTTAGAATTTATCTTAGTACTGTGAGCATCCGGTTCTCTATGTACAACAAACGTATCTCGAAATTGAACTCGAATCTGCTCCACCTCTTCTGTCAATTTGCAATAATAACTTGTAAGGTCTACCATAGACTTTTCCATGCCCGCAGCATACGCATTCCATCTGGCTTCAGATTGTCTAACCGATTCACGCTGTGCAGCTAACTCTCCTCGCAAACGTGCAATCACTTCTTGATGACTATCTTGCTTCCTGTCTTTATCTTCAAAGTCGTCCTTATTGTTACCCGCGATGTCCAATCTTGCGTCAACGCTATCTTCGCAAGTGTTTCGCCGCTGAAGTTCCACTATTTCTTCAACTTCATTATGCACCTCTGCCATCGTAACAATGGGATTCACTCCAGAAATGTCAACATCCAATGGACCCTCTGGTAGACTCTAAATCACTGTCTCGCTCTATCCGGAAGATATCATCTAAAATTTCTTCTTGCTGATCAGTTTCATCTAAATTTGATGCTTCTGACTCTACAGCGGTTCTCAATCTAAGTCTCACCCACTTCGTCGACTTCGTCTCATTAGACAGATTTTCTTTCTTTCATAATAAGATTTTCTTTCTTTTATAAATGCAATCTGAGATTCGATTCGCTATACTACTATTAATCCAGTAATTACGTATACTGATGAATCTTAAACATCAAGCATATAAATCACGCTACGGGAGAATAAAACTTATTTCCCGAAATAATATTTCAGCCAATGCTAAAATTTTCGATAGCTGGAAACGCGCAATGTTTACGTTCGTGGACGACAAGTCTAGCCGCGCGATGTAAACACAAGCCAACGTTCGCGCTCACTCGCTATAACAAGCAATGTATATCTCCACACGCTTATCCGCCTATAACGAACACTCGCGATTTCGCATTAAGTTTTTCCTACAAAATTATTCCCTGCTCTAGCTAAATCTCACCACTGATGGGCGCCAATGTAATGGGGATTGACTACGTTAAATGTAGATTATTCTACTTTGATTCTCCGTGGGTTTTAGATAAAGGGAAACAAGGCTAATACGTACAACTCGCAAATGAAACACACACGTGACGTTCGGTAAAAGGCTATTGCATATATTATGTTAATTCAATCAGAAAATTACAACAGAATAAATGTACAAGTGTGCTTCGTTAGCACGCAATCTCACGGTCAATAGAAAGCTAATATTGTTGCGCTGGTGAGAGTGAAAGAGAGAAGCTGATACTTACAGATAAATGCGGAGGACGCTAACACAATAATCAGCCTAAAACTGCGGGCTCGCTTCGGTCCAGCTGCCTGGTAATCAAGATTCTCTCGCAACGTTGTAGAGTATCACTCCACTTACACGTGTAATCGCAATTATTGTACAATAAACAATACAGAATAACTATATCGCCGGGATGGACGCTCTCCTGATATACAACACGCGCGCTCGATGCTCGAATCGATTCTAACGTCTAACGTGACGGTAGAAGCTTCTCTCTCACGCTCGCTCTCTCACCAGGCGACGCGTTCAGCAATATATCAACCCTCGTACAGCTCTGGTGCGCGGGAACATCTGAAAAGGCTTACATGCGAATATATAAAAACATATGTATTAGAATAAAATATACATGCGGCGTGACGATACTCGTCACAAAATAAATATTAAAAATTAAATTTAAATAATTTAATTAAATAATTAGTATAAAAAATTATTAAATGTTTATTAATATAATTAGGTATATAATTAAATATAGATTAACTTTTGTGCCAGCATCAGCAGTTAAAAAAAGCATATAAAATTATTCATTTAATTAATATTAATATTATATTAAATTAAAAATTAAATATTTAAGATTTTTTAAATTAAAATTTTAATAAAATAATTTTTATTAATTTAAATATATATAAAAATATTATTACAAACTAGGATTAGATACCCTACTATTAATATTAGATTGAAATAATTAATTATTATTTATTATACAAAAATTAAATATTATGGCGGTATTTTATTGAATTAGAGGAACTTGTAAATTAATTTGATAATCCACGAAAAGATAAATTTAAATTTAAAATATTTTTGTATGTTCGTTTTAAAAAAATTTAATAATAATTAAAATTTTTTAGATATCTAATTATATATTAATTCAGATCAATATGAAATTTATTTAAATTTATATGAGTTACAATAAAATATTTTTATATTTATAAATTTAAATATTTATATAAATTGGATTTAATAGTAATATAATATAATTTAATTATATGAATATAGTATGAAATATGTACAAATTGCCCCCCTATACATGAATAAGTCGTAACAAAGTAAGTGTACTGGAAAGTGTATTTAGAAAAATATAGTTAAATTTATAATATTTATTTTGCCAATAAAAGTTATTTTAAATAAATTATTTTTAATAAATTTATTTATATAAGTTGTAACGGGTATTGTCCACGTTAAATATAGATTTCTCTACTTAAATTCTCCGTGGGTTTTAAATGAAGGAGAACAGGGAAAATGTGCGAATGCAAAGTAAATACACATGTAGAGTCTGATAAAATGCTATTGCGTATATTATGCCAATAGAATAAAAGAATTTCAATAGTAAATTATGTACAATGGTGCTTCCTTGGTACACAATCTTACAGTTAATAGAGAGCTAATGATTTCGAACGCGCTGGTGAGAGTGAGAGAGAAAAGGTGGTACTTACAAAACACGCGGTATTCGCCGATACAACACACCACTACAATGCGGACTCGCTCAGATACAGCTTCCCTCAATGCAGCTTCGCCTCACATACAACCCAATACTGTTCAACACGAATTGTGCACGCACGTACCGAAGTAACAACAACAATTCCTTTCAACAAATATGTTTCGCACGAGATAAATATCCGGCTAACACGCTCGATAGTCGAATCTAATCTGAATCCAGCCTAACATGACACTACGAGTTTCTCTCTCTTACATGCTCTCTCACCAGACGATGCGTTCGCAAATACATCAGCCCTTGAACAGCTCTGGTGCGCGGGAACATCTGAAAAGTCTCACATGCAAATATATAAAAACATATGTATTCAATAAAATAGCATGCGGCGTACGACGATACTCGTCACAAAGTTTATAATATATTTAATTTATTTATTCAAAATAATAGAAATTTTTATACGTTTAAGTAATTAAAATAAAATAAAATAAATTTATATAATTTAAGTATTGAAAAAGAAAAATTTAATTATTTTAAAATAATTTTAATTTATTTTTACCTTTTGTATCAGGGTTTATTAAATTAATTAATTATATAAATTAAATTTCGAAATAAATTGATTTAATTGTTTATTATATTTAATATTTAATTATTATTCACAAATTAAATTTAGAGATGAAATATTTTACAAAAGATATCTAATTACTTTATAAATAAATTAAATTTAGTTCTTAATATTATAAAATTTTTATTTTTAAAATTTTATTATATTAATGATAAAATTATTAGGGATAAACTTAATAATTATATAATATGTGACGAGTATCGTCACGTCGCATGCTATTTATTGAATACATATGTTTGTATATATTTGCATGTAAGGTTCTTTCAGATGTTCCCGCGCACCAGAGCTGTTCGAGAGCGGATGGGTTTGTGAACGCGCCGTCTGGTGAGAGAGTGCGTGTGAGAGAGAAGCTTGTAGCGTCAGGTTAGGCCGGAGCTAGATTCGATTCGAGTATCGAGCGCGCGTGCTGTATATCAGGAAAGCGTTTACCCGGCAATATTAGCATTTTGTATTGTTTATCATTACGATAATTGCGATTATGCGTGTGAGTGGAGAGATACTCTACACCGTTGCGAGAGCCTACTGTTTACCAGCTAGCTGGATCGGAGCGAGACCGCAGTTTTAGGCTGATTATTGTGTTAGCTTCCTCCGCATTTTTTTCTGTAAGTATCAGTTTCTCTCTTTCACTCTCACCAGCGCGTTCAACAATATTAGCTTTCTATTGACCGTGAGATTGCGTGGTAACGAAGCACACTTGTACATTTATTTTGTTGTAATTTTCTGATTGAATTAACATAATATATGCAATAGCCTTTTTTTACATATTACGTATTAGCCCTGTTCCCCTTTATCTAAAACCCACGGAGAATCAAAGTAGAATAATCTACATTTAACGTGGTCAATCCCCGTAACATTGGCGCCCATCAGTGGTTAGATTTAGCTAGAGCAGGGAATAATTTTGTAGGAACAACTTAGTGCGAAATCGCGAGTGTTCGTTATAGGTGGATAAGCGTGCGGAGATATACATTGCTTGTATAGTATAGCGAGTGAGCGCGAACGTTGGCTTGTGTTTACATCGCGCGGCTAGACTTGTCGTCGGCAAACGTAAACATTGCGCGTTTCCAGCTATTGAAAATTTTGGCATTGGCTGAAATATTATTTCGGGAAATAAGTTTTATTCTCCCGTAGCGTGATTTATATGCTTGTTTAAGATTAATCAGTATACGTAATTACTGGATTAATAGTAGTATAGCGAATCGAATCTCAGATTGCGATTATACTAAGGGAAGTAATTTTTTTGAATATTATTGATTGAACAATTAAGTGTACACAATTGTTTTTTCCCTATTGACATTAAATATTATTTTATTATTTATATTTATTAATATAATTGTAGTCAATCGACTGGTTAATTTTTTTATATATTGTGTGTGATAGCGTGATTTTGGCGTTGCTAACAGCTATATAGCATACGCGCTCAGCTGATTGTATGTGTGCGTGTATCAGTGTATCACCGAGATAGGTTTAGATACAGGTATACTTTGCGGAGCGTATTGCAACGGCGAAGCGTGGACTTACCGGCAGGGTAAATTACTGTTTGAATTTTAAATTTGAAATTGAACTTTATTTCTCGGTGTAGGTTTATTGAATTTAAATTGAGATTATTGACGAAATATTTTATTTTATTTTCTTTGTTCGTGATACAATATGAGGGAAATTTTTTTCGATCTAAATTTTATAGAAAGTAAACTCTTAATTCGAGTACAGCTCGATAATAAAATTTTTGTTTTTGTTGTAAATTTTATTTTGGAATTTTCTTTGGAATCGGAAAATTTTCTTTTGAATTTTCTTTTTCCTTGTCTGGTCGTAGTTTTGTTGGTAAATTACATAAGTGTAATTTGGAATTGCACAGATTGTCGAACGAAGGAGGCTGTGACTGAATTAAGAGCGACACGCGAAATAGGTTATTTTTCAATTATTTAAATTTTGGTCATTGTTAGTTTATTTCTTTCGTAATTTGTCTCTTGTATATTTTTTGATTTCGACGAAAAAAAATTCGTTTAAGTTAGCGAGGTCGCATTTAAAATTTACAATGGCGATGCGAGTAAATATTTTTGCGGAAGCAGATCAAGAAATTGAGAGATGGGCAATATCATTGACAGAAGATAGACTAAATGATTTATTGCGTAGATTTGAATTGATAACGGACGAAAGTAGGTACAGTAATATGGGTAAGTTAATTAGGCGATTGCGCGGTGATTACACTGCGTATGATTTTGTGAGGACGGATGAACCGAGCGAAACCGCAATGTCGAGAAGAGACGCGACATTTCAGAGGATTATTTTGAGAGAAGAAAATCTGTCTAATGAGACGAAGTCGACGACGTGGGTGAGACTTAGATTGCCAACCGCTGTAGAGTCAGAAGCATCAAATTTAGATGAAACTGATCAGCAAGAAGAAATTTTAGATGATATCTTCCGGATAGAGCGAGATAGCGATTTAGAGTCTACCAGAGGGTCCATTGATGATGTTGACATTTCTGGAGTGAATCCCATTGTTACGATGGCAGAGGTGCATAATGAAGTTGAAGAAATAGTGGAACTTCAGCAGCGAAACACTTGCGAAGATAGCGTTGACGCAAGATTGGACATAGCGGGTAACAATAAGGACGACTTTGAAGATAAAGACAGGAAGCAAGATAGTCATCAAGAAGTAATTGCACGTTTGCGAGGAGAGTTAGCTGCACAGCGTGAATCGGCTAGACAATCTGAAGCTAGATAGAATGCGTATGCTGCTGGCATGAAAAATTCTATGGTGGACCTTACAAGTTATTATTGCAAATTGACAGAAGAGGTAGAGCAGATTCGAGTTCAATTTCGAGATACGTTTGTTGTACATAGAGAACCGGATGCTCACAGTACTAAGATAATTTCTAACGTGACAAAATTTGTACCCGGTCAAGTAACAAAGACGACTGGAATGGACAGATTACCATCTCAAGGAGAACCCCAAGGTGTGTCTCGGGGGGGAGGAGAATCAGCTGCTTCGACGAGTAAGGCAGTTAATGAATATTCGTCGATGTCGAGACCAACGTATAGTGACGTTGGAAAAATTGCTCGTGAGTGGAAAATCCAGTTTGACGGTGGTAAAGATAGTTGCATTGAAGAATTTATTCAAAGAATGAATGAATGTAGGGCGTCATCGCATTTAGATGATACGGATTCATTGAATGCGTTACTCCATGTTATCACGGACGGAGCGTTAATCTGGTGTCGACAAATGCGTCAAACTTGGAAGACTTGGAAAGATTTTTGCAGTGATGCTAGGCAAAGCTACGGTATGGACCAAGACATTCAGATGAAGTTATTAGCGGAAGCGCAAGCGCGCACACAAGGGAAAAATGAACCAGTACGTGATCACATCATGGCGATGCTAGCGATCATGAGTAGGCTTGATATATGCTGACAGAAGTTAGAATGCAAGTGCATCAAAGGAAAGTGAAGAATATAGGAGACCTTATCATGTTGGCTAGGAACGCTGAAAAGCTGATTCATGATAGGAATTACTATAAGCCTCCTCCATCACCTAACAGATGTTTATTGCCGAAACTGGCTTATAAAGAAAAACCTGTTCGGTTCCGAAACTGGCTTATAAAGAAAAACCATACTTCTCCTATTATTGTGGCGGCCTCCCAAGAAGCAAAGCAAGTTCGGCTACTGAAGAAGCAGTGATGCCTATTACAGTATTTGATCCATCCAATATTGACTGCAGTCGCTGGTGGATGCCAGTGGTTATTGGTGATTTTCATTTACGAGCACTTTGTGACTCGGGAGCTGCGCGTACCGCGTTAGGTCCGATTGGATTACAGATAGCTTCAGCGCTGAAAAAAGCTATTGTTCCTTATACTGGACCAGGTGCGAAACTCGCTGATGGACAGCTCGTGCCGATTTACGGTTATGTTCAATTGCCGTTCACAGTGTTAGACCAATCGCGAATCTTAAATGTTATGGTTGTAAGTGCACTTGATTCCGAATGTATACTCGGAACAGATTTTATGCGAGCATTTAACGCGATTCTGTTACCTAGAGAGAATAGATTACAAATAGAAGGTGTCACCGAATCAGTTCCTCTAGAGATTTCTGCTCTCTCAGAAGGAGTAGCAAGCGCTCTCGCAGCCATCGGTTTGGCCGATGTAATCTCAGAACAGCGAAAACGCCTACAAGAGCTGTTAGACAGTTGGCTTCCAGCTGGGGAAGTACCGTTGGGGTGTACACATCTGATCCAGCACAGTATTGATGTGGGGTCTGCGAGACCAATTAAACAACGTTATTATCCAGTGTCAAAGAAGATTGAGGAAGAGATGCATGCTCAAGTCCTAGAGATGTTGGACGCGGGAATCATACGCCGTTCTAACAGCAGCTGGTCAAGCCCCGTAGTCATGGTCCGCAAATCGGATGGTACCTACCGATTCTGCGTTGACTATCGGAAGCTTAATGCTGTTACAACCGCGAGCGCGTATCCGTTGCCATACATGGATACCATCTTGAGTAAGCTTCAGAAGGCGAGATATATTTCTATAATTGACCTCAGTGCAGCATACCACCAGATACCAATGAAGGAAGAAGATATCCATTTAACTGCATTTACTGTATCTGGGTTGGGTTTGTTTGAATTCACCCGTCTACCTTATGGTGTCGTAGGCGGGCCTGCAACTTTTCAAACGCTGAGTGACCGGCTCATTGGACCTGAATTAGAGCCGTACGCCTTTTCCAACTTGGATGACATTATCATCACAACCGAGACTTTCGATGAGCATCTGCATTGGTTAGATGTAGTTCTGAAGCGAATCGCGGAAGCTGGGTTGACGATTAACCGAGGTAAGAGCAAGTTTTGCTGTGACGAAGTTAAATATTTAGGCGTCATTGTGAATCGTGAGGGATTTCGTCCAGATCCTCGGAAAGTTGCACCGATTCTGGAGTATCCGGTTCCGAATACTCTGACCAAATTGAAGAGATTCATGGGAATGGTTTCCTGGTACCGGAAGTTTTTGGATCGGTTGAGCGATGTCGCGGAGCCGTTGAATCTAGTGCTACGTGGCAAAGCAAAATTCACTTGGAGTGTAGAGCAACAGGACGCGTTTGAGCAAGTGAAAACAATACTTGCGACAGCGCCTGTGTTACACAGACCATCGTTTGATCATCAATTTATTATCAAAACTGATGCGAGCGACAGCGGCATTGGTGCGGTACTCATGCAAGAAATAGATGAAAAAGATTACGTCTTGTCTTATGCGAGTCGCACTATAACCTCTGCGGAGCGTAATTATTCATTTACCGAGAGGGAATGTCTTGCCGTTCTCTGGGCAATTACGAAATTTCGTGCATATGTGGAGGGTTAGCATTTTAAAGTAGTTACAGACCACTCAAGTTTAAAATGGCTTTGTAATCTACGTAACCCTAATGGTCGATTAGCTCGATGGGCATTGGAGTTGCAGTCATATGACTATGAGATCGAATATCGACCTGGCAAAGAAAATTTTGTCCCAGATGCGTTATCGCGGATGTTTGAAGAAGACGATCTAGAGGAACAACGAATTGCATCTTTAAAAGACATTCAACAAACCATTAAAGATCAGTGGTACGTACAGATGTATCAGCAAACTTTAGAAAAGCCTCACGAGCTTCCAAATTGGAAGATTGTTGCTGGGAAATTGTATCATTACAAGCCTGAACCAATTCTAGAAGACGTTTTAGAAGATATGGATGCTTGGAAGCTGGTCGTGTCCAGAGACAAAATATTGCAAATACTTCGTGAATCGCATTGCGAGCCCACGTCCGGACATTTGGGTCGTCGCAAGACGTATGAACGAGTCGCAAGATATTTTTACTGGAAGCGAATGTATAAAGATGTTCAGAAATTTGTTAAGTCATGCACTGCGTGTCAACAGTGTAAAGTGGAACAGCTGTTACCTGCTGGTACCATGAAAGAGAAGAAACTCGTTGGACCATGGGAGGTTGTAGCGGGTGATATGATGGGTCCATTTCCAAGATCTAAGAATGGATATACCTATTTACTGATCCTGTTAGATGTTTTTACTCGGTGGATTGAAGTGATACCTTTGCTTAAAGCTGATGGTATTGGTATTAAAAATGCTTTGAAGGAGTGTGTATTTTTGAGGTTTGGTACTCCGGAAATATTTCTGTCAGATAATGGTACGGAATTTCGTAACAAGGTTATGAAAAAGTTTTTGACAGAAAGCAGCGTTGAGCATCAGATGATATCACCATATCACGCACAGGCGAATCCGGTTGAGCGTGTAAACAGAACGTTCAAAGCGATGATCACTGCTTTTATTGCGGAGGAGCACAAGCTCTGGGATAAGTATTTGCCCGAGTTAACTTTTGCATACAATACATCTGTGCAAGAGTCTACAGGAGTTAGTCCAGCTTTCCTGAACATGGGAAGAAACCCTGCGCCACCGCTTAGTACCAGGCGAAAAGAAGAAAAAGATGCAAGAGAAGAAGCTCAAAAGCTTGCTGTGAAGAATTGGGAAGAGCGAATGTGTAAACTATTTGATTTGCAATTAGATGTTGAGAAGTATATCGAACGTGCATCGCAAAAGCAGGTACGATATTATAACGCGAAACGCAGACAAGTTACATTTAATATCGATGACTTGGTTTGGAAGCGTAATCGTATTTTATCGTCTGCTATTCAAGGTATTAATGCTAAACTTGCACCAAAATTTGCTGGTCCGTTCAAGATTACTGCGAGAATTGGACGTGATGTTTATTCAATGATTAATGAGCAAGGAGAATGCTTTGAGAAGATACATGTTGTCGACATCAAACCGTATGTTCAAGGAGAAGATCCTACGTTTGCGGAAGAATTGGTTAAAGATGAAAACTCTATTGATGCTTCTGATGAAGAAGACGATGATCCTGTAGAAAAAGACGTTCCAAATATCCAGGAAGCGATCGTTAGCGAAGAGAATGAATGTGAGGGGCGAAATATTGCGCTGAGTGAAAACGTGGATGTTCCACGTAAGCGTGGTAGGCCGCGGAAAACCCGAATCATCGTTTCTCGTGATACGAGGGCTCCTGGGGGGAAGGAAGCGACTCTTGCGGAGTCTGACGCGTCCGAAACTGAAAATAGAGGTTCACCGGTACTTCGTGCTAAACGTGGTCGACCGAAAGGTTCCAGTAAACAGCGAAAACCGCAAGCTGAGTTGTCTCCAAGACGTACGCGATCAAATAGGGCGAATGTTTAGGGTAGAATAAGGTAATAGGTGTGAGAACCCCCATATTTGGCTGACAACAATCATCGTTTGCGACGCAGCAATAATTATTGCTACGTCGTGATCATTGTTGCACGGCCAGCTGACTCACACTCGGCGAGTTGACAGCTCCTGGAGCGGAGCCAGCGCTCGGTGGCGCTCGCAGGAGTTGCCTCTGATCGGCCGCGTGCGGAGCGCAGGATGTGAGCTCCCGAGTCCCACCTGCGCGGCGCGTTGGCGCTCGGGAGGGGGCATGGCAGGAAACGAGCCGGCGGCCGGGCGCACGCGGTTACATGCATGCGGCGGTGTGTAGAGGGGAGAGCGCGAGTGAGAGCGTGAGCGAGAGAGTGGGAGTCGAGCGTGTGTGGGATAGAGAGAGAGATAGTGCGCGCTTGAGAGAGAGAGTGAGAGGGATATAGTGGCGCGAAGTTGACGGCGTTTGGAGCGCTCAGAGTTGACTTTACGTTAACTCGCGGACGTCATAGAGACGTATAGAGGAATATACGGGCTAGGACTCGATATATGTAGTGCTATGGTTTACTCGAGGATGATAGAGGATTTTCAAATATCGCGCGGCTTACAGATTATCTATAGGTGGAGCCACTGGATGGATATCGACATGATTGATTGATTGATCGATATCCATAAAGGGGGCGCGAATTTGCATATTAAAGGAAATAGTAGAGGACGTTAATTGATTTTCTAACCAATGATAAAATTGGATTTGGAAAAAGAGGGCGCTGGAGGAAACTCACTGATAAAGGAATAAATTGGTGGTAGTTTCGGGAAACCAATAGGGGATTTTTTCTAGGAGATAGGACCAATTGTGTAATCTTGGAGGCCGGGCTTATGCTTCCGTGAAGAAGGAGGTCGGGTGGGAAAATGCGGCATCCTTCCTCGACCGGAGCGTTGGCCTCGGCCATTCCGTTCCTGGAGCCTCTCTGGAGCAGTTTGATTCGCAATAATTGCAGTTTCTTTGGTGGACATTTCGGTTGAGTTTTTTTGGGAGGAAGTTTCGAATCGCCAAGTGGACCAGGAGTTTTTGTTGGAGTTTTGGAGAGTATTATGGAGGATTTTTGGTGAGAGTTAAACGTACTATTTAAGATATGGAATTTATATAGAGGAATATTTATATTTGTTGAGGATTATGTGCGCGGCCGATAGAGGAAATATTTTGCGCGTTTTCAGCGGATGGCGGTTCCTCCCTTTGTCTTATTTAGAGTTTTTCGTAGAGGTTTCCTTCGCGGCCCTTTTGAGTGTTCTTGACCAGCCTGGAATTAGTAATTTGGCCGCGTGCCCATGAATTATTTCAAGTATCAATCTGTTTAGGTGAAACGATTATCTGTATAAAGTAGCATAATATATCTGTGTTTATTATTTCATATATTTGTGTTAATTTATCAACCCAATTGCCACCACATTCCCGTTTTCCACTATTGCAGGGACACCACGAACCAGGGAAAAAGAAGAAAGCCGCGTGTTTCATAAATACTTTGTAAATAACTGGAATTCCCGTGCGGGCGGGAAAATTCCACGTTACACGTTTACCATAGGACCTTGAGCAAACCAGCAGCAGTTGGTGCCCTATCATCGGCATTTACATCCACAACAGCCTTGGTAGGCTGGATGTGCGAAGACGCTTAAACCTTAGGGCTTACGTTTTTTGAATATACTTTTGTAAAAAAGAAAGCTGATAGTGTTTTTATTTATTTGGCCCTTTTATCAAAAGTTTGATTTATTTTATTTTCTTTCTTGCTGTTGAGTTTTTGCATGAGTTTGATTTGAAACTGCTGGAGTGGTGGAAAATTAGTGAGGTTGTTTTTAATAATAAGTAACTTTATTACAATGTGTGATGTGTCGTCGGACACGACTGTCTCCTTCCGAGACTTACAAGCGAGAGAGAGAATGAGCGCGAGTACAGTATATGCGAGCGCTCTTCTTTATAGTGTGTATCTATATATGTGTGTTTACATACTCGCGTATTCGCGTTTTCGGAGTCGCGCTTGTCTCGATGTACAAAATCATATATATACAAGAGATGGCGCGACCAGCATTAATTCGTAGAGCAACAAGCAAAGAGTATAATATTTATACAATATTCAACACGCCTCCTTAAATTTATATTCTTTGCTTTTACATTCAGTCTTGTCGCTTTTGCAATTTTCAAGTATATTTAATGCTTTTCTGTGTTTTGTGAACTTTTCTCTATTCAAACAATTTGTTAATATATCAGCTAGATTTAACTCTGAATTTATTTTTATAATATCGATTATTCCATTTTCATAATATTCATTAAAGTAGTAATATTGTACTTCGATGTGCTTTGAATTTTTTGTATAATTTCCAAACTTTGCAATCGCTACTGCACCTGAATTGTCTTCGTATATATTATTCGTATATATTATATTTATTCTTTCATTGATTTTTTCTTTAAACATTTCACTTAGCAGATTTCTTACAAATATTACTTCGGTTACTGCATCTGACATAGCCGTATATTCTGCAAAGGTTGAACATTTCGTTACATTTTTTTGTTTATTTGTTTTCCAATAAATCAGATTTCCATAATATCTTATAATATATCCAGTTGTGGATTTTCTATCTATATTGTCTCCGGCAAAATCTGAGTCTACCATGCAATCTAGTGTATCACGTTTTAAATTATTAATATACGTGAATTTTTGATCTTTGGTATTCACTAGATATTTTAATACTCTCATAGCATATTTGAAATGAGTTTCATTATAACAACTTTAGAATCTACTCAAGTAGTTTACACTATATGAGATATCTGATCTCGTACCAGTACTTATATAAAGTAATTCTCCTATTAAGTTTCTATACTTTATTGACTCATTTTGTTCAGTTGCTTTTTCTAATTTTAGACTCGTCTCCATAGGAGTGTTATACAATTTTGCATTTTCTAGATTATACTTTGCAGCTAAAGATTCAATGTATTTTGTTTGGCTTAGTGTCATTTTGCCTTCATTCTTATTATATATAATCAATGTTTATTCCTATGTATTGGTTGACTTTTCCTAAGTCTTTCATTTCAAAATTTTCCATTAATTTTGATTTTATTTCATTTATTTTATTTCTATTTTTACAACAGATTAATAAATCATCTACGAAAACTAGTATATATATTGAATCTCTGCTTGCATTATTTACATATAAACAATAATCATGTTTGCTTCTCACGAAATTTAATTTTTCCTTGTACTTATGAAAACAATCATACCAAGCTCTTGGGCTTTCTCGTAAACCATATAATGCTTTTTGCAATTTACAGACTTTGTTATTTCCTACTTCATAGCCTTCTGGTTGATTTACATAAACCTCTGATATTATTACTTCACCGTTCAGAAAAGCTGTTTCTACATCCATTTGATCAATAAACAAATCATTTTTACAACAATATGATAATAATATTTTAAATGTTTGCATTTTTCCTACGGGTGAGTAAACGTTTTCTATATGTTCTCGTTGTTGAAAGCCGCGAACTACCATTCTGGCTTTATAGGTATTATCGTTTTTTCGTCTAAATACCCATTTGACATCAATGATTTTTTTGTTTAATGGCTTATCTATTAATTTCCAAGTTTTATTTTTCTTTAAACTTTCGATTTCTGAATTCATTGCAATTTTCCACTGTTTTGATTCGCTCGAATTTATCGCCTCCTCGAATTTATGAGGTACATTTGCATCGATGTTATTAAGATAAATAAAATGCGCTATAGGATCACCGTATCTATTTACAGGACTTTTCTTTCTTTTTGACCTTCTCGGTTCTTTCAAATTAATTTCGTTTTCATTTTCACTATTTATATCATTTTCATTGATTTCTGTAATTAAATTATCTCTACTTTTCTCGAGAGAAGAAGTAGGGATAAATAAATTTTTGTTTGTGTTGCTGACAACACTATCATATTCTTCTGAATCGCTTTCAGAATTTTCCGATTCACAACTTTCATGCTTTTCATCTGATTCGTTAAGACAAATTATTTTTGTGTCTTCTTCAACAACCTGTACATGTCTCGTGTTAATAACTTTGTTATTTACTAAAACTCTGTAACCGTTTTCTGTATAACCTACTAATATTCCTACTGTTGCCTTGTCATCCCATTTACTTTGTCCTTTGACCTCTGGGATTCGGACAAAAACTTTACTACCATACATTTTCAAATGATTAACGTTTGGCTTTGTGCCAAAGAATATTTCGTAAGGAGTTTTATTTTCTACAGTATTTGCTATAGTGCGGTTTTTCAAGTAAGCTACCGTTTTAATCATTTCAGGCCAATATCGCCTATTTATATTTGCTTCTCTTTGTAAGCATCTGCCTATGTCCATTGCTGATCTATTGTATCTTTCCGCTACACCATTCAATTCATGCGTGTACGGTGGACATGGTAATAATTCTATTCCCTTATACTTAATAAAATTGTAAATCTCCTTATTCAAATATTCTTTGCCATTATCGCACTGTATTTTCTTAACCCTTTTGTTAAACTTATTTTCAACTAAATTTACAAATTCTATAAAACAACTTGCAGTTTCAGACTTATGTTTAATACAAAATATTCGCGTGCATTTACTGTAATCATCGACAAAAGTTAAGAAATATTTTTCTCCACCATAACCAGTCGTTTGATGCGGTCCATTTAACTGAGTATGAATTAATTCTAAAATTTCAGAAGTTTTTGTTTGATTATTTTGAAATGGTACATTTGCCATTTTACTTTGAATGCAATTTGCATATTTCATATCAGTGTTTTCAATTTTATCTGGCAATCCTTCAACTAATTTTTCTTTAACTAATTTATTTAAGTTGTAACGTGGAATTTTCCCGCCCGCACAGGAATTCCAGTTATTTACAATTATTTATAAATTTTGCGGCTGACTCTTATTTCTCGGCTCGTGGACACCTGCAATGGTAGAAAACGGGAAATGTGGTGGCAATCAGGTCGACAAATTATTAACATCAATATTTAAAATAATAAATCCCAAATATATTATGACTATCTCTTTACAAATTCACATATGCAAACAAATTGTCCGACTCGAAATAAAACATGGGCCATAGGCCTTATAACTATCTCCGAGACCTCGTGGTTGGCGGCAACTGAAATGGGCGCGAAAGTACCTCTACGATAAGGATCGAATCAAGAGGGAAAACTGCTCGTTTCCTGCAAATCGCGAAAGTATCCTCTACGCTATTAATCCTCTACCTAATTCCCGAAATACACGACCAGATAAAAGAACAAATAAATTCACAATAAAGTTTACCAAATATTCCTCTATAATCACTCCACCAGAATTCTCCTGCCGCCAATTCCTCCACAAAAGTTTTCCAACGGGAAAAGAAAAACCTCCTTCAACTTCCTCGACCAAGTCCGCAGCACCAAGATGGCTTCCCAAGGGAGAATACGAGCGAATAGAAAACAATGACTGCTGAAAAACGACTGACTATTCCAGTGGCCCGTGATGGAGTGAGAGTGCGGACTACCACCAAGGCGTCCGCCGACAGAGTGACGCGGTCGACGCTTCGTCCGAGGAAGGATGCCGCGTTTTTCCCACCCGGCCTCCTTCTTCACGGAAGCGTCGATCTAATCACCGAATTTTCCAATTGGTCCTTTATCTGAAATAAATCCTCTATTGGCCATTAATAGACCACCACTAGTTCATTCCTCTATCCGTGATTTTCCCCAGCGCCCTCTTTTCCAAATCCAATTTTATCATTGGTTAGAAAATCCATTAACGTCCTCTATTATTTCCTTTAATATGCAAATTCACGCCCCCTTTATGGATATCGATCAATCAATCAATCATGTCGATATCCATTCAGTGGCTCCACCTATAGATAATCTGTAAGCCGCGCGATATTTGAAAATCCTCTATCATCCTCGAGTAAACCATAGCACTACATATGTCGAGTCAGCAAAGATTCCTAACCCAACCTGTATATTCCTCTATACATCTCTATGACGTCCGCGAGTTAACGTACAGTCAACTCTGAGCGCTCCAAGCGCCGTCAACTTCGCGTCGCTATATTCATCTCTTCTCTCTCTCAAGCGCGCACTATCTCTCTCTCTCTATCTCACACACGCTCGACTCCCACTCTCTCGCTCACGCTCACACTCGCGCTCTCCCCTCTACACACCGCCGCATGCATGTAACCGCGTGCGCGCGGCCGCCGGCTCGCTTCCTGCCATGCCCCCTCCCGAGCGCCAACGCGCCGCGCAGGTGGGACTCGGGAGCTCACATCCTGCGCTCCGCACGCGGCCGGTCAGAGGCAACTCCGGCGAGCGCCACCGAGCGCTGGCTCCGCTCCAGGAGCTGTCAACTCGCCGAGAGTAAGTCAGCTGGCCGTGCAACAATGATCACGACGCAGCAATAATTATTGCTACGTCGCAAAGTATTGAAAATTAACATGACCTAATGCTCTGTGCCATTTTTCTTTCGCGGTTATTTTTACTGCATTTATACATTTTTCTTTCTGTTCATTCACTAGAAAACCTTTTATATAATATAAATTATTTACTTTATTTGCAACTACAATTAATTCTCTATTATTGTTATAAATTTTCGCGCTATCATTTCTAGCTACTATCGTATTACTTGCAGTTATTTTTGAAAAACTTAATATGTTCTGCTTTATGTCTTTTGCAAAATAAACATTGTTTAGATTTACATATTTTTTACTATAATAATTTTCAAAATAAATTTGTATATTTCCTACTTTTGTAGCTTTGAGCGTTTTACCGTCAGGTAATTTGACATCTATCGGTTTTTTCAAAATAACAGAATTTTCAAAATAATTATCATCGCGTACAATGTGATCGGTACAACGGCTGTCTAATAACCAAAAGATTTTCTTTCGATTTTCGCTACCGTTACAATGACTTTCTAAATTTACCTTATTTGTCTCTGGTGTATATACTTGCGTTGACCATGACTCGCTCACGTAATCTTCGTGTTGCTCTTTCGTGCTGTGCGATGAATGTTATCCTCTGCCTCGACCTCTGCCTCTGAAGCCTCTGTTGCTGCCTCTGTGACTACCTCTTCCTCGCTGATTTCGACTTGGTTGAGTGCTGCTGCTTTGGCCTTGCTGTTGTCCAGTCCAACAGTCTTTTTGCGCGTGGCCATATTTTCCGCAATTATAGCAATTTCCCTTTATTTTCGTGTTGAAAGTGCTTACATTGCTTTTGCTATCACTTTTGTTATTGTCTATGTTATGTAAATTTTTTTCTTTTATTTTCGATTTAACATAATCGACCGTATGTTGTTCTTTGGGTATCACATCAAGAAAATCACCAATATAACTGTAGGTTGATGGTAGTGCTCGA
The DNA here is from genome assembly GCA_018906965.1 of Philotrypesis tridentata. NCBI lineage: Eukaryota > Metazoa > Arthropoda > Insecta > Hymenoptera > Pteromalidae > Philotrypesis > Philotrypesis tridentata. Next base: position 64,736 of record JACCIB010000266.1, read on the forward strand.
AGTAAATAGTTTATCTTTTCTGCTTCTGTTATCTTCCCGCCAGCACTTTTAAAATCATTTACGGCTTTTTCGAAGTCTACGAAAAATTCTTCGATTTCTCTATAACTTTTAAGTTTGATTTCTTCTATTTTATTTCTTCGCAACATTTGTAAGGCTGTTGACTGTGTTATATACATTTTGTCAAACCTTTTTATCATCTCACACGCTGTTATGCATTCACTTACATATTCAAGCTGCTTATCTGAAATAGCACTTGTTATAATTGCACGTGCTTTGAGATCTTTTTTCTTCCAATCAGCTTCTGTGTCTGAGGCAATTCTTTCTCTTTTCATTTGCTCTTGACATTCTTTATATTCAAGCAAGATCATTAATCTTGTTTTCCAACTGGTATAATTTATACCGTCAAAAATTGGTATAATTATATCTTCAACTTTTGCTTGAGCCATTTCGTATTCACTTATTTTCGTGTAAATTTCGTTTCTCAAAACACAAACTTCTTTGGTTATTTTTATAACTTTTCTCAAAATTGTTTTTCTAATTTTTTCACTTAGTGTTTCCTTATTTTCTTCGATCATTAATTATTTGTGCAAATTCATAAAATTTTCCATGTGCTCTATCACGTCACTTAAACACGTTTTATGTGTGCCCACCGTAATCTCTTCGCATCACACTTTTTTCTTCAATTTTTCACAAAAATGTTTTTATCAGTCTCTTCTAGACTACTTTTATTTGTTATTTTCACTTATATTTCTTTTTGAACTCTTCTTAGTTCAATTATTTTTCACTGGAACACTTTTGTATTTTCCACGTGGCTCTCACACCTCACTAGCACATTTTAATATGTCTTACTGCACTTTTTTAAAAAAAGGTCACAGTATGGCATAAAAATTTTCCAACCACGCTCTGCTACCATGCTGGAGTGGTGGAAAATAAGTGAGGTTGTTTTTACTAATAAGTAACTTTATTACAATGTGTGATGTGTCGTCGGACACGACTGTCTCCTTCCGAGACTTACAAGCGAGAGAGAGAATGAGCGCGAGTACGGTATATGCGAGCGCTCTTCTCTATAGTGTGTATCTATATATGTGTGTTTACATACTCGCGTATTCGCGTTTTCGGAGTCGCGCTTGTCTCGATGTACAAAATCATATATATACAAGAGATGGCGCGACCAGCATTAATTCGTAGAGCACAAGAGAGTAGTATTCGTAGAGTACAATATTCAACAGAAACGATTTATTTTGAAATTTTATTTTCTTTTGTTTTTATTTTGCAAAGAAATGCTTTATTATTTTATTATTTTATGATTTTGGTCGTTTTTGCATGCTGGTGAGACCATTGGAGAGCTGGTACACTGTAAAAGCTACCCAGCGTCTGGAAGGGGGGCATGTGACGAGTATCGTCACGCCGCATGCATATTTTATTCTAATACATATGTTTTTATATATTCGCATGTAAGCTTTTTCAGATGTTCCCGCGCACCAGAGCTGTACGAGGGTTAATGTATTGCTGAACGCGTCGCCTGGTGAGAGAGCGAGCGCGAGAGAGAAGCTTCTAGCGTCACGTTAGGTTAGACGTTAGATTCGATTCGAGCATCGAGCGCGCATGTTGTATATCAGGAGAGCGTCTATCCCGGCGATATAGTTATTCTGTATTGTTTATTGTACAATAATTGCAATTACACATGTAAGTGGAATGATACTCTACATCGTTGCGAGAGCATCTTAATTACCAGGCAGCTGGACCGAAACGAGACCGCAGTTTTAGGTTGATTACCGTCATAGCGTCCTTCGCATTTTTGTAAGTATCAGTTTCTCTCTTTCACTCTCACCAGCGCGTTCAACAATATTAGCTTTCTATTGACCGTGAGATTGCGTGCTAACGAAGCACACTTGTACATTGATTTTGTTGTAATTTTCTGATTGAATTAACATAATATATGCAATAGCCTTTTACCGAACGTCACGTGTGTGTTTCATTTGCGAGTTTTACGTATTAGCCCTGTTCCCCTTTATCTAAAACCTACGCAGAATCAAAGTAGAATAATCTACATTTAACGTGGTCAATCCCAGTTACAATATAAACTATTGCAACATGAACATTTACAAAATTTTTTTTGTTTTAAACAATTTTGCGATGAAGAAAGTTAATTTTGCTATCAGGGATACACGTACCTAATAGGAAATTCAATTATGAACAATTTTTATACTGAACTTTTTTACGTAAAGTTAATAATAAAAAAGCTACAGAGGATAAACCAAAAAAATGCATTTTTGAACTTTGTTTTGCAATAATAACAATGTTCCCGAGTAGTTACATTGTAGAGACTTTATGGTAGTTCTCAGTGCACTTACTCTTACCAGTTCCAAGAATGAAACTGCTAGTGGCAAAAACTTCCAAAAATTATCCTATACAGTTCCCTGGGGCCCCGACTATAAGTGGTATACGAAAATGGCGTCATTTTGAAGATTATAAAAAGACAATCATTTGAAGTATATTACTAAAAATAATTTACGTATTCACACGCGCGCGTCAATCATCGTCAAAAAAATTCTTTTTGAAAAAATGACGTTATTTACTATTCTAACAAACTGGACTCTGACAAATAAATATTATACAAAAATGACGTCATTTTACGGATTATAAAAGGGCAATCATTTGAAATGTATTACTAAAAATAATGTACGTATTTACGTGTTTTCGTGAATCATTGAAAAAATCCCTTTAAATGACTATATAAATTCTAATATATAGACAAATGAGATATAAGAGCAAAAATTTAAGTATCAGGAATAACAAGTGTTCGTGGCTCAGTGGTACAGTCTAGGAATATGAATCAGAAGGTGTCAAGTTCGATCCTCTTTCGGGGAAATTTTTTTTATCTTTTTTTTCTTTAGTTTCCTAATTATTACTTACAGCGACAAGCGCAAATATTACAATAATAATATTCTAACGATTGTAATTACCCAAGCCAGATATTGGAAACGCATAAAATAACGTTATTTTATGATTTAAATACAATCGAGAATGACGTTATTTTAAGTTACCAATCATTTCCTCGGATGTAAATAACGTTAAATTACGTTAAATGACGTCACAAAATAACGTCATAAAAGGTCCGAAATTGTAGCATCACCCATAATGTTATTTAACGTTATGGAATAACGTTATGAAATGACGTTATGAAATGACGTTATGAAATGACGTTATTTTTTTTCAATAGGGCCTATAATATACACGTACGCAAAATGATGACTGCATCTTTTCGACTGTATGCTCGCTATTCTCGCAGTAACGCTCGAGCAGGTAACATTAAAATTGATCATAAACGATTTTCCAATAAAAAATGTCTGTGTTACCAAGACAATCTTTCATTAACTCCTCGTACAATTTAAACGCAAGCAATTCGAAAATTATTTCGATTGGGTAAAAAGAAGATATTCTAGACGGTTGTCTAAAACCTGTAATCACATTAGGCGGAATCGGCCAATCTGTTGAATTGACGGCTGAAGAATGGAGCAGTTTTGTAGAAAATTTTGAAAATGTCTCCGGCTTCTTTCAAGAAGAGGGACACGTTCACTGGAGAATTGCACATTACTATCAACGAAAATGTTTTCATTGTTTTTACTACGTCATATAGTTCTAAATCAGTGATAATCGAGAAAAAAATTAATTCTAACCCGTCTACGCCTAGTGAAGTTACCGACGAACCAGACAAGAAGAAGCCACGCACATATATTCCATATGTCAATTTCAAACAAGTGACTTTTGATAATCTAGTGCGAATTACAAATTTAATTAAAATTAAAATTGAATGTCTTCAAAGTATATCAAGCACTGTTCAAAAATGTAAAGAACTTATATTTCATTGTAAAAACGACGAAATACTCAAAGATTCCAAATTACTTATAAGAGAAAAAATAATGAGCGCTTTAAGCGAGAGTGGTAGTTCTATTGTTAAAGATAATTCATATTTATTTAACACTATTTTCAACGAATTATTTATGTTTGTATAATATATATGTAATTACAACAATTGGGTTTTTATTCTTATTCAAAAAAAAATTCATTGAATAAGAATTAATAAATGGGAGAAAATAAAATATTTGTTAATTTATTTTTACCTTGATCTTTCCACTATCCCTTGATAATTTAATAAAGATATTCATAAAGATCTTTTATATTTTAAAGAGTTTTAATTAATATTTTTCTTTGTCATATTAATATTAGAGATTTTATTATTATTAACTTTTTTAATAAATAAATAATTTAAAAGTAGTATACCCAATCACTTTTATACGAATTCACACATACACACAAATTTACTTCGAACATGTTTGTTGTATTGCTGACTCTACTTCGTTGAGTTCAGTCACATACGTCGACCCCCCACCTTACCAACCGCTCACTCATTTCTAAGCGCGCTTGCCGAAAGTGAGAAGCATCTACTACTTTTACACGTTAAAAATGTATAAGTACCGAAAATTTCACTTACCTAAAAAGTCATTATGACTCACTGAAGAAATAGTAAATTTTTATAATTTTTCAAATGCACCTTTTACTAAAGTGATTATGAACTGGATAATCAGTGTTCCAGTGATATTTTAAAGAGTGAATTTTCCACAGTTTTCCACAGTAAATATTTACTCATTCGATAGTAAACGCAATGAAATGAACAAAATGATCACTCATTGCTCCAATAGTGAATATTCACTACGTACAATAGCAAACAATAATTTTTTCAACAACGCACCGTATTCATTAGTGAATATTCACTAATTTGTAAATGATATTTTTTTTACTACGTGTAAACAATGAAAATATTCACTATTTGATAGGTTAATATTATTTCACTATGACAAATAGTAAATTTTTCGCTGCTTTAGATTTAGAGAGTACTATGAAAAAAATAATATAATTACTGCAAATAAATAATAAAGCAAATTATTCTGAATATTATATGAATAATAATAAATAATCTTTGGGAGAATTTGTCGATCTTCCCGAGGCAAATTGTTTGAATGGATTAAATAAATTTACCCATTCTTTCTGTAGTCGACGTTTCGACGATCATTGTCGTCCTCTTCAGGAAACTGTTAAAGTTTATTATATTTAAAAAACTTACAAAATTTTACAAACAATAAAGTCAAAGAATTTACAGATGTAGAGAGAGTACACATTATTTCAATCATCTCCCACGGCTAACTGTAACCGAGGGAAATGTCGAGAAACCGAAAAACGACGCAACATTGTTTATTTTTCGGCTACTGTCTCGGAAATGAGGAAGTAGTCGATAATCCTCGCTTATATACCGCGGAAAGTTCGCAGTCTTTCGCGCGCTTTGTTTACACGTGACGTCACATATTCACCTTCTACCTATGATGTATACATATTGTGTTCGTTAATTTTTGAGCTGGTATATTAAGTGTGTGTACACGCTATTTAATTTCTGTGTATCTTCTCTCTTATATATTCCGTTTTCTTGCATGTGGATGTGCATCATTTCTGAGATCAATCGTTTATTCAGATTTTTCTCTCTATCTTTAATACTGAATTTTTCAAAATTGAAACTATGATTTTGTTTGTTTATGTGCTCAGAAATGACACCATCTTTGGATTTTTTGTGCTCCTCAATGCGTGTACACACACTTCTTTTTGTCTGGCCCACGTACGTAGCGGTACAATTATTACATTTTAGCTTATATACTACTTTTTTTTCGAGATGTTTTTCAGTTTTGTCCTTCCCTTTCTCAATGATATTACACATTTGACTGTGTATCTTTGGGACAGTTACAATGTTTTTTCGCTTTAATGCATACTGTATATGTTCATAGAAATCGCTAACATAGGGTAAACTAACACAATTCTTATGGGTATTGTTACTCTTCATTGCTCCGGTTGTCTACTAGTTTTTATTGTAGACAAACGTTTCTTCACAAATTTGTTTACAAAGTCAGTCAGATAACCATTGTCAAACAGGAGTTCTTTTACAATAATTATGTTCTTCTTATGAAAACATTTGTCAGACAATTTTACTGCTCTATCTATCAGATTGTACACCATGGCGATTTTTTGACTGTTCGGATGTTCGGATAAAAAATGTAAAAATCTACCTGAGAAAGTTGGTTTTGTGTACCAATCTGTTTTTATCCTTCCTGCTTTGTTTATCAATAAAACATCTAAGAAACGTATGGAGTTATCCAACTCCAATTCATGAGTAAATTGTAATCTACTATTATAAGAATTGAAAATTTCCAGTGTGTCCTGTATTTTACTTTTTGGAATACATGTAATTATGTCATCTACATATCGAAAAAAGAAGGTAGGTTTATATGATAACTTTGAAATACATTCAGTCTCGAGATCATCCATGACTATGTCAGCAAATAATCCCGAGATTGGAGAACCCATAGGTGTGCCAAAAAGTTGTTTATAAAATTTCTCATTGAATTGGAAATATGTACTCTCCATAAGCACTTCGCACGCATTTAAAATTTCGTCAAGCGGGATATCCGATTTTCTTGCTATCTGTGCGTATCTTCTTTCAATGCTCCGCATTACTAATATCTTGTCAATGTTTGTATATAATGATTTGACATCTAGGCTAATTATACAGTGGTCTGTTGGAATGTTTACATTTTTTATTTTTTCTAAAAAATCATAACTATTTTTTATATACGATTTTGGCTTGTCAATGCCACTTTTTGACAAAAAATACGTTGGCGAGCCTATTGTTGAAATGATAGGTCTTAGAGGTTGGTCTTTTTTATGTATCTTTGGCAGACCATATGCCTTTGGTAAACATGTATCTGTCAACGTAAGAGTTTGTTTTTTATACTTTTTGCCAAAAAATCCATTCTCGTTCCATATATTAAGTAATTTTTTTACATTAGATTATAACTTTGTCAATGGATTTTTCTTAATAATACTGTATGTGTTTCTATCGCCTGGGAGAGCCTCCATTTTTTCATTATAATCATTTCTATACATTGCAACCGTTACGTTGCCTTTATCGGCAAAGGTAAACATAATGTCTTTGTGAATGTTAATGGATCTTTTTGTTTCATTGAGTTTATTTTCAAAAGTTTTTTCTTCTATTGTAACATGTCTAGTTTTGTTTCTATGTTGTTTTATTTTATTTATTAAGGTGTTGCGAATACTATTGGTTGTATTTTCAGGAACATCCTGTAGTGATATTAGGTTTTCAATGTTTTTTATACTTTCTATTATAAGAGATTCATTAAGTTCACCTCTAGGATTGAATTTTCTACCTAGTGCGGTTATATCTCTCACATTAATCGGTATATCTACGCTTGTCAAATTTTTGAACCATTTTTCGGAACTGGGTTTTTTATACATTTCTGTTGTTAAACTATTAAATTTTCTATTGTGTGTAGAATTCAGTTTTGAACGATGATTTATGTTATGTATTTCTTGGTTCGAAGTGACATATTTTAATGTATCGTGTGGAAGCGCCTTTTGTAAAAAGGTATGTATTTCTTCTACTTTTGATTCTAAGTACTGTATGTGAATGCAAATATCCTCTATTTCAAGATTCAGATTAATAAAATTATTACAAACCTGCAACGTAAAATTCTGAATCTTATAGAAATGATTATAATGAAAAAATGGAGGCTCTCCTAGGCGATAGAAACACATACAGTATTATTAAGAAAAATCCATTGACAAAGTTACAATCTAATGTAAAAAAATTACTTAATATATGGAACGAGAATGGAGTTTTTGGCAAAAAGTATAAAAAACAAACTCTTACGTTGACAGATACATGTTTACCAAAGGCATATGGTCTGCCAAAGATACATAAAAAAGACCAACCTCTAAGACCTATCATTTCAACAATAGGCTCGCCAACGTATTTTTTGTCAAAAAGTGGCATTGACAAGCCAAAATCGTATATAAAAAATAGTTATGATTTTTTAGAATGAATAAAAAATGTAAACATTCCAACAGACCACTGTATAATTAGCCTAGATGTCAAATCATTATATACAAACATTGACAAGACGTTAGTAATGCGGAGCATTGAAAGAAGATACGCACAGATAGCAAGAAAATCGGATATCCCGCTTGACGAAATTTTAAATGCGTGCGAAGTGCTTATGGAGAGTACATATTTCCAATTCAATGAGAAATTTTATAAACAACTTTTTGGCACACCTATGGGTTCTCCAATCTCGGGATTATTTGCTGACATAGTCATGGATGATCTCGAGACTGAATGTATTTCAAAGTTATCATATAAACCTACCTTCTTTTTTCGATATGTAGATGACATAATTACATGTATTCCAAAAAGTAAAATACAGGACACACTGGAAATTTTCAATTCTTATAATAGTAGATTACAATTTACTCATGAATTGGAGTTGGACAACTCCATAAGTTTCTTAGATGTTTTGTTGATAAACAAAGCAGGAAGGATAAAAACAGATTGGTACACAAAACGAACTTTCTCAGGTAGATTTTTACATTTTTTATCCGAACATCCGAACAGTCAAAAAATCGCCATGGTGTACAATCTGATAGATAGAGCAGTAAAATTGTCTGACAAATGTTTTCATAAGAAGAACATAATTATTGTAAAAGAACTCCTGTTTGACAATGGTTATCCGACTGACTTTGTAAACAAATTTGTGAAGAAACGTTTGTCTACAATAAAAACTAGTAGACAACCGGAGCAATGAAGAGTAACAATACCCATAAGAATTGTGTTAGTTTAGCCTATGTTAGCGATTTCTATGAACATATACAGTATGCATTAAAGCGAAAAAACATTGTAACTGTCCCAAAGATACACAGTCAAATGTGTAATATCATTGAGAAAGGGAAGGACAAAACTGAAAAACATCTCGAAAAAAATGTAGTATATAAGCTAAAATGTAATAATTGTACCGCTACGTACGTGGGCCAGACAAAAAGAAGTGTGTGTACACGCATAGAGGAGCACAAAAAATCCAAAGATAGTATCATTTCTGAGCACATAAACAAACAAAATCATAGTTTCAATTTTGAAAAATTCAGTATTAAAGATAGAGAGAAAAATCTGAATAAACGATTGATCTCAGAAATGATGCACATCCACATGCAAGAAAACGGAATAAATAAGAGAGAAGATGCACAGAAATTAAATAGCGTGTACACACACTTAATATACCAGCTCAAAAATTAACGAACACAATATGTATACATCATAGGTAGAAGGTGAATATGTGACGTCACGTGTAAACAAAGCGCGCGAAAGACTGCGAACTTTCCGCGGTATATAAGCGAGGATTATCGACTACTTCCTCATTTCCGAGACAGTAGCCGAAAAATAAACAATGTTGCGTCGTTTTTCGGTTTCTCGACATTTCCCTCGGTTACAGTTAGCCGTGGGAGATGATTGAAATATTGTGTACTCTCTCTACATCTGTAAATTCTTTGACTTTATTGTTTGTAAAATTTTGTAAGTTTTTTAAATATAATAAACTTTAACAGTTTCCTGAAGAGGACGACAATGATCGTCGAAACGTCGACTACAGAAAGAATGGGTAAATTTATTTAATCCATTCAAACAATTTGCCTCGGGAAGATCGACAAATTCTCCCAAAGATTATTTAAAACGCCACCGAGGGATAAAATCACGGTAGCAAGTGTATACTTGTCTACATCCTCAGAATAATAATAAAGTATTCACCAGAAGTTTTCTTGCTTCAAATAAATACACTACAAGGGCACCAATTTGAAGGTTATTCAGAAACTTGTCCAGATGAGATTCTGAATCAAAAGTAGGTCATACTGAACAGCAGATAACTCTACTGATCATCAGCTGACTGGCTTGCTGTCGTGTTTGTAGTCTGCATGTATGAAGAAAGGCACTCTACCTTTTGAGTCTGGACTCATCCTGGATTCTCTTTTTCAAGTAACCTTTAAAAATCAGTAAACTTTGAAAACTATTAATATTTTATACAAAAATTATTAATAATGAAAAATTTTCAAATGTTAAGAACAAATTTTATTTATAGGGGATGACCTCGGGCGCGACCCGCATTAGAACGCTCTAGTCCAGGGTCTGTCACTGGTGTCATAAAAGGCTTAGCCCTCTCTGTACGGGTACCCATATAAGACAGCATTAGAAAAAAATTCTGCTCTCAATTTCCAAATAAACAATTTTTAAACAAAGGTAATATTTGGCTTACGTAAGTGCATGCATAATGATTACTTATAGTTACAAAACTTGAATCATGAAAATCGGAGCATTTCCACTGTTATCAATTACAGTCCTGTAATGTCCGGGAGTCCTAGGATTTGACCAGAAAGTTCGCACAAGAGTTTATTTTATCGTTGAAATATATTGATTGTCACTTACTGAAAACAGCCCTAAAGTCTCGACTTCGGACCCGATCGGAAACATTGTTATTATTGCAAAAAAAGTTACCAAAATGCATTTTTTTCAGTTTTTCTTGTTCAACTTTTTTGTTACTCAATTTACGCGGAAAACGGTAGGGACAAAAGTTGATCAGCATTAAATTTTCTATAAGATACATGTATTCAGAAATGCAAATTTAATGTTCTTCCTGGCTAAATTATTAAATAAAAAATTTTTTTTTCAATTTTCACATTGCCATGGTTTTTATAAAATATGATCTTTATTTATCGGGTTAGCACTCAAAGATGACTTTTAGTACAGACAACGTAAAAATTGAAACCCGATCTCGATATCTTAAAATGGCGTCTTGTTGCAAAATTATTTAGCCGAGAAGTTCAAATTGATGTCCAATTCGATCCAGGAATGATAATTGAATCCAACTGCGTTTAGTAACATTTTTAATAAAAATTTCTTTTTATTTCGGACAATTTTTGAGTTAGAGAATCGCGGCAGAAATGCATCTTAATGTACGCAAAAAACCATGAATTTTCATATAAATTTTGTTAAGATCGGACCAATAGGAGCCGAGATACAAAAATTTTTTCAACCGACGATTACGTCGAAATTACTTGATATTTCTAGTTGAAATTTGGTACAGTGCTTGCTGAAATAATACTCTAAAACATTACATTTTACGCGATAGCTCGACATGCGTTTGTTCATCTAAAATGACGGAGGAAAAATTCGAGTTCAGCGCGCTAGACCGCACGGCTACTTCGGCCGAGCGGCGCGGTGGTGGGGGGAAAAATTATCTCGGTAATCAAAGCTGCTATTGGAATAATATTTTTTTAATTTAGCGTGCTTTTTCTCAGCTTTAACGTTATGCTAATTTAATTTTTATTGGTACAACTCAAACACCCCAAATTACCAATATTTCTGAAAAAAATCTTTTTTGGCTACATACACAACCTTTATATGCATGCATTACACTACTATAATCATAAAAATATTTTAATTTATCATATAAAGGTTGGGTAGGGCAATATATACGCAATATATGCGCGATTCTCTAACTCAAAAATTGGCCGAAATAAAAAAAATGTTTTATTAAAAATGTTGCTAAGTATTAATATTAAGAAAAATTATTTTTACCGTCTCTTAATTACGTTATAAGCTGTCGATTAAACGCAGTTCGATTCAATTATCGTTCCTGGAACGAATTGGACATCAATTTGAACTTTTCGGCTAAATAATTTTGCAACAAGACGCTATCTTAAGATATCGAGATCGGGCTTCAATTTTTACGTTGTCTGTACTAACAGTCATTTTTGAGTGCTAATCCGATAAATAAAGATCATGTTTTATAAAAACCATGGCAATGTGAAAATTGAAAAAAAAATTTTTTATTTAATAATTTATCCGGAAAAAATTAATTTTGCAATAAGGAATATTTGTATCTTGTAGAAAATTTAATGCTGATTAACTTTTGTCCCTGCCTTTTTGTGCGTAATTTGAGTAACAAAAAAGTTAATCAAGAAAAACTGAAAAAATGCATTTTGGTGACTTATTTTGCAATAATAACAATGTTCCCGATCGGGTCCGAAGTTGAGACTTTAGGGCTATTTTGAGTAAGTGGCTACCAACATATTTCAATGATAAAATAAACTCTTGCGCGAACTTTCTGATAAGATTCTTTTTTGAACTCCCTGACTCCCGGACTATATAAGTGAAGATTATCAAACTAGTCTTATAATCTCAGGTAGTTACCATTCGATTTTCATCATTCAAATTCTACTGAAATAAGCCTTTTCTGTAGAATTACATATCTGTTCATAAAGTATTTATTTTGAAATTTTTGAATTATTATGATTTGTTCACGTTCAGCCTCCGAGATCACCCTTTACCCTCATAAAATTTTCGGAAACACTACCCATTTTTTCACCGTAGTTTTTGATACCCAATTTCTTCTACCCATACTCTCAGCATCGATGGTTTCGTCGGGGACATGCGTAGGTAGCCACTGCATAGTAAGCTCTGCTACATTCTCAGTAGGTGGTGAACACATGTTGACTTGCCACGCATTGCTACCGTCGGTATGCGTTGATCAGCCCGGACTAGTAAGAGAATACAAAAAAAACTCTTCAGCTAAGGAAAGATAGAATATGGCCCCACTCGTTTATGCTAATTATTAAAATAAACTAATATTTTGAAACTTTTATCCATGCTTGAAGATAAATTTTGCTTTTTATGGACAATGATGTTTACGAAATTCATCTAACTTTAAAAGAACAATAGTTACAGAGGAAACTGTAAGTTTAAGTTATCAACACATAGCTTCGAGATTTTTGAAACGTTCTTGATCCCCTTAAGAAACGAGCTATAACATTATTTTGTAACACTTTTCTAACAGTACGTTATGATTTAAGACTTCATTCTTTAGACTGCCGAGTTTTCAAGGGGCATATCGCCCTCACAGAACTGGTGTAAAGGGTATAATTAATCAAAGGAAAAGTATCAATGGAGAGTAGTGACGATGTATTGATTCTCCAGCAGTACGGTGGAGGTTAACTTCATATATCCTTAATTCAAACTATGAAAACTTTGCCGACTGAATTATAACAACACTTTTTCAGATTTTTAAAAAGGATGACAAATAATTTCAATTTCGTAAATTTTAAATCATAAATCATTTATGATTATTTTTTAAATTTTAGTGCATAATATGCTCCCAAAACGTCGAAGGTATAATGAGGCTAAATAGAGGAGTTGGTGAGGTGCAGGATACTCCGAATGCAGCTAACCTGCAAGTTGAAAACTTGCAGCAACAACTTCAACATGCTCATGATAATGTTATTAATCTACAACGTCAGATAAATGACATTAAAATTACATATACACGTAAAGTTTGCCGCGAAATCAACAAACGTGTCCAGAAGATGTGGTTCGAGTGCGGGCATGCTTGCGCGTGCACAAAGTGTTTTCGGCAACTGGAAAACGCCAGGAAATGTTCAATGTGCCGCAGTTTAATTCATGGTAGCGCTATTATATTTTAATATTATAATAAAGTTTAAATCAATGATATATATAGTTTTAAGTTATCCATTTCCTTAGTAAAAAATTGACGAGTCGGATTAGTCAATACGTAAATAATTACCGAGTTCTATTAGCGAATTATAGAATCAAGCACTAATAAATTGGGCGCAGAATCGTCCAAATCGACATCATAGATAAGTATAATCGTCAGTACTACCCGTCATTTTGCTAGCTCACGATAACCAAACATAACCTCCATTTTTAAATTTAAGAAGGTTGCTAAACAACCTTCTTAAATCCTCATATAAGAGTAGTAGGGGTGGGTTATACCCCGCCACCGTCGACAAGGGAGATGGCGCCGCCTGGCGCCAGTGACGTCACGGCGAGGGGTGCGATATAAACGACGACGGCAGATGGCGGGCCGGAGAGGGTGGCGGAGAGGGGCGGCCGGACTCGCGGAGAGGGTTGGCCCGCGAGACTCCGGGTTGGCCCGCGAGACTCCGCGGAAGGGTTGGCCCGCGAGACTCCGCGGAAGGGTTGGCCAGCGAGACTTCGTGCAAAGCAGCTTGTCCCCGCCGCCGCCGCCCGGCAAAGCAGCTTGTCCCCGCAGCCGCCGCCGCCGCCCGGCAAAGCAGCTTGTCCCCGCCGCCGCCGCCCGGGTGGGAGCCTGGCCCCGCGGTGACGAGCGCTGACTCCGCCGCCCGGGTGGGAGACGGTGGAGTGTGCGAGAGAGAGCGCAAGAGTCTAGAAGATTCCAAGTCCCCCGAAAGCGAGAGAGTGGGGGGGGGGGGCCTGGAAGAGAATATCGACCGGGGGCGCGTTATAAACGAGAGACAGAGCCTATATCTATATATAGTGTCTGGACGAGAATATCGATCGGGGGCCTGTTATACCCGAGAGACAGAGCCTATATCTATATATAGCGAGTGGAAAGTCCAATCGAGGGGCGCGTTATAAACGACGCCTGCGCAGAGAGAGAGAGAGAGAGAGAGCGCAGGCGAAAATTTCAAAGTCCCGCCCGAAGCGGGTCGAGCGGTGCCGAAGCCGACCGATGCGCTGTGCGTGGGCGAGCGAGAGAGAGAGAGAGAGAACTTATAGCGCCAGAGTCGAAAATTTTCAAAGTCCCGAAACAAAGAGAGTATATCTATACATAGCTGCAGGTCTGTTATACCCGAGTATATCTATATATAGAGACATCTACTCTAGTCAGGAGCCCCGAAATAGAGAGAGTGGGGGTGTCTGGAACGGTGACATTTCTTTTAAACCAGCAGCAGTCTGAAATAGCTGTCAATGCCCTCGGATACAGGTATACAGGTTACCGTTCGAACTCTGCTGCTGTACAAAAGCGTACACCCTCCGGTCTAGCGCCGGTTCGGAAAAATGAGTCATTTGTAACGGTCTCCGCATAGCTCTCGGCGCCCTCGCAGCTGGGGCCTTCTGCCGAGTGAAAATAGGTAGCGTCCCATTAAGGATGAGGGATAAATAACTCTACGAAAATAAATGCGCTTTACACTTTAGGATAAATTTCGTTTTTATTCAAAGAAAATTTTACATTCACAATTTTTCACATAATTTAAGAAGACAATTTTGTACAATTTTTATATGCATGGTAGTTAATTCAAGATACAAAATATCGTAGTAGTAATTTAAAAAATAAGAGTCTTTTGATGCATCAAAATAGTTTAATACAGTTTCGTGAATATCTCGCGAATTTTTTTTTATTATTGTTTTAATAATAACGTCGCTATTGTTGGCAAAGATATCCGACTTTTTAACAAAAAACGAAAGTTCTTTTGAAATAAACTCTTTACACTTGTTGGCCAATGCTCCGATACGCTCTAAGCGGCGATAGCGCTCGTCCACACATACAATCGCACTCTTCAATCCTTGAAAGGTGATTTTTTGTAACACCACAGCCGGTGAGAAATTTTTCTTATTTTTATCCTCAAAATCGGTGTTACTTTTTGCAAAGTAAATTGACTTTACACCGTAAGACGTAGTGAAGCGCAGTAGCATCTCATTATCCAACGATATATCGGAGGGATAGACGGGAGAATCCGAGTCGAAATACTGCGTTATTTTTTCGAGGTTATTTATCAGCACTGTCCATGCGGATGAACTTAAGGTCTGGCCGTATGAAGATTGGTTGTTGATAAGCCGAATCGTTGGAGTGAAGACGTCTGCATCGTCGTTGTAGAATAGACCAACACAAATTTTTTTCGTGTCCGAACTATTTAACGAATACACGGTTGACAGCACATGCATGGGCGATGCTTTACGTTCCTTCGGCGCCTCCATCATGATAAGCTTTGTTTTTTCACCTCCGTTGGGAAAACCGATGTCGTTTCTTTTCACCAGCATCGCCTGAGCCATTGTCTCGGTAAAACGTCACTGTACGAGCACAATATATACTATTCGATGTGATCGGTTCTAGAGCTAGCTGAACACTGAGGGGACCCGTCCCAATTAATAGATACTTATAGCGCGCATCTGTTTTTAAAAAAAAGATGTCACCTACACCCTCGCACCTCTTATGCACGCACGCACGCACGTCGATGCTGTTGGCTAGATGACCATATGTGTGCTCGAGCGTTAACGGAAAAATATTCCCTAAATACGAACTATGTGTATATCGCTATTTTACTACTTTTCTCTAAAAGTTTTTCAGAGAGGCACGACGACTAATCGATTCGTCGATCGTTTCTTACTAACACTCTTCGGTAAAAGCTTTTCTCGAACCATGCATATGTGGAAGTCGAGCCCCCGAAAACAGAAACTGCATCGCCTAGCATTATAAAAGCTCCGGTCGGTCCAATCCTAGTGTTTGGTCTTTTCCTCAAACGCCGAGCGAACACTTCGTTGGCAGTGAAATTTCTTGTGTCTAGTGCTTGCTTGTAATTGTGTATCCTATACAAAAATGCCAACTCCCGAGGCAAGAAAGATAGTCGCCGACTTTCAACACGTTGTAGTGACCTGCGCCGCGCTAGCGTGCGTACGGTACGAACGTTTACGGCAGCGCTGCACCCCCGAGTGGTGGTCGAGATTTTTTGACCTGCCAATATCGTCGCTTGTGTTTGAGTATTTTTACATACTTGCGTTCAGTGATTTGAAGGATGTGTTTACGATGTACGATGTGTGCATCAACCAATGTGACCTAGCGATTTATCTTGCGGGTCGATGTCTCACTGCTGACGACAGGATCGGCATAGATAATTATTCACAACCGCTTATGCAACGGTTTTACGAATTGCGTAAGTTTCAAATTTTTTAAAGTATTTTTTACACATTTATAATATAGATTTAAAAAATAAATTCATGTTTTTATAGGACGTCTCCACGCTCTGGACGTAGTTCGCGAAGAAACACGCGAATTTGTGCTCAGCATTATGAGCGAAGCCAGGACTCAGATCGTTGAAATCATGTCGATGATTCAAAATGTTACGAGCCCCGACGACGAAATTAGTGCCGATGACACGCGGAGAATGGACCGACGACGGGCGCAGCTAGCGGTGAATTTGGGTACACAGCAGAATACCGTACCCTCGGACCATATGAAAAAATGCCGAGAAGTGTCTCTCGCTGCCTGTCGAGGTGAGCAATCAATTTTTATCTTTTTTCCTACATCATTTTCTTATATCTACGTCTTTTAATCGTAGCATGTGAGGATATGATTATTGCACCTTGGCTACCGGCTCCTCGGACGACAGCAAAGCGTGTATTTGAATGGATCGTTACAGAATTTTATAACGATCCAAAGTCATTCCCACCATCGGGGGATGATGTGTACAGAACGTTTGAGGCGTTTCGGGGGCCGGCCGAGGGTTAATTGTCAGTAATTTTAATTTAAAAAATATTTCATTGTAAAATTCTTAAACTAATTTTTGTTTTTTATTGATTACAGATACTGTAGCGCTAGAGAAGGGCAAGGAGGACACTCTTGAAAATCCCACGAAAAGGAGAAAAAGTTTTAACGGTGACGAGTGTCAAAACAATACGAATCGTGAAAAAACTGTGGCAGAGCCGGTGGTTGTGCAGGTAGACGTGCATAGTGAAATTTGCGGTGACGGCTGCAGCTACGGCAGTCAGGACTCGGCGCAGCAGGAGGGCCCCATCGTTCAAGTCGGAACGGGCCGAAGTAGGTCAACTACCCCGCAGCACTCGCAGTCAGAGCTAGATGGTAGGTCTTTAAATGTATTGTGTGGCGATGCGGTGTGCGAGAGAGTGAGTCTGTGCGACAAAGCTGTGAACAGTAGCGGGTGCGTCGATAATTTCGAAACGCAGTGGTTCGATGATTTTGAGGGGAAAGGTAGTAAAACCGACGTGGAAAAAATTCTAGAAAAACGAAGTATTTTGTCTATAAAAAACAACGACAATTTGTGTCTGCCTCGCGCGTTAGCTTGCGGTGAAGTATTTATTCGAAAAGACGCGACCCCTGAATGGGCTAAGGAATGGCGCGACATAAAAGAAAAACTTGCGCATCAAAAATATTGCGCGTCGCGATTAATGGTAAAATCGGGGGTTGAAATCGCGGCAGATCGTGGATGCGGGCTCCGCGAACTCGAAAAGTTTCAAACATTTTTTCAAAAACAGAAAATAGCAATTCGCGTTTACGTTTACGAAACTTTCGGCAACAAAGACACACCACTATTTTTCGACGGTACGCAATTTGGGCCGTACGAAAAAGTTATTAACGTAATGGCGTATCGCGAACGCGAACATTTCGATCTAATATTAAATTTATTAGCTGTGCGTAGTGGATTATTTTTTTGCGAACGTTGTAATTTTTCGTACAAGAACATAAACCAACACGCCTGCGAAGCCATATGTGACGCATGTTTTGGTACGCCGAGATGCAGTGTGTCTGAAAATAAAAATATCAATTGCAACGATTGCGGGCGTAGTTTTTACAACGATGCATGTTACAAATATCACCGTCAAATAGGTTCTGCGGTTCGAAGTAAAAAAAATCTTGCAAAGCGAAATTTAAGTAGATCGTTATGTTCGAGTTATTTTGTTTGTAAAACTTGTCATCGCATCGTTAATAATTTAAAAAAAAAACACGAATGTGGTAAATTTTATTGTAAAACTTGTCGCGGAATTCACTCGTCAAATGATTTGTGTATGATGCAAACCGTGACACTCAAACAAAAAACAAAAACTCACCCCGAGAACTGTTTTATTTTTTATGATTTCGAGACACGCGAAGAAAAACAAAATGAAAGCGCAGTAAAAATTTTAAAACCAATTTTGTGTGTTGCGCAAGTATGCTGCGACGTCTGCTTTTCGGACGAATCGTCGAATCTGTGTGCATTTTGCGGAGTACGCGAGCATGTGTATACAGGTACAAACTGCGTCGGACTCTTTCTCGATTTCGCGATTCGAGAAAAGAAAATCGGCTTCAACGCGTTTATTTGTATAGCTCATAATGCCAAAGCCTTCGATGGCCAATTTATTTTGAAACATTTAGTAGATAACGGTAAAGACCCCGAAGTTATTTTAAACGGGCGGAACATAATACGTATGCAGATCGGAAAAACTATTTTTATTGACTCGTTAAATTATATACCAGCAAAACTTGCATCTTTTCCGAAAACTTTTGGCCTCGCCGAGGGCGTTAAGAAAGGATATTTTCCACATCGTTTTAATACCGTCGAAAACGAAAATTATAAAGGCGCGTATCCGCCTGCGGAATGTTATTGTCCCGACGCAATGACTGTGCAAGAGCGTGAAAATTTTTACGAGTGGTACTCATCGGTCGCGAACGAATTTGAATTTGATTTAAAAAAAGAACTGCTTGAATATTGCCAGCAAGACGTAGTCATCTTGCGACAAGGTTGCATGCGATTTCGACAAATTTTTCTAGATGTAGCAAATGTCGACCCGTTTGCCGAAAGTGTGACACTCGCAAGTGCCTGCTCTCGGGTCTATAGAAAAAATTTCCTAGAGCGAGACACAATAGGTCTTGTACCTGCGCAAGGATATTTACGAACCGGCAACCACTCCCAAAAGTGTATAGAGTGGCTTTTGTGGGAAGAGCATCGGCTCGGTCGCAATATCGTACACGCAGGCCGTAGTCGAGAATACCGTTTAATCGAGGGTCCAATCGTCGACGGTTTTTTGTCTGTAGATAACGCGAAAGGTGTCGTTTATCAGTTTCACGGATGCTACTGGCACGGTTGTCCAGCCTGTTTTAAAAATGAGCGTTCGCGACCTCTTGTTGATAAATCAACATTTGAACAGCGTTACGAAAATACAGTTATAATGTCGCGGCGTATAAAATCGTACGGATACACGCTTATTGAGATGTGGGAATGCGATTTTCAAAAAAACATAGTAAAAAACCCGGATTTTCAAAAATTAATCAAGCAACATCCTCTCGCACAGAAAAACGTGTCGTTGAATCCGCGCGCCGCTTTTTACGGGGGACGAACTGGTAACGTCGCGACTCTTTACAAAGTAGCTCCTGGAGAGCAAATACGCTATCTCGACGTTTGCTCTCTGTATCCGTACATCTGCAAGACGGGTGTGTATCCTGTCGGTCATCCGAAGATATACATAGGTAGCATGTGCTACGAGCTTACAGGCGAAAATTTCGAAACGTTTAGTCAGAACGTCGAAGGGCTCGTACAGTGCGAGATTCTGCCGCCGCGGGACCTGTACCACCCGGTGTTACCGTATCGCATGCACAACCGTCTGCTCTTCCCCCTCTGCCACTCGTGCTGCGTAGAGTCTAGAGTCTAGACATCGAGAGCTACGAGCGTGAAGAAGGCGTTAAATTAGACGTAGAAAAAATACAGAAAAATCCGGGGCTGCGAGCTGTAGCAAAGCTATGCTTAAACACGCTTTGGGGAAAGTTCGGACAGAGAGGAAATCTCTCGCAGACCCAGGTAGTTCGAACCCGTGAAGAACTCTCAAAATTTATGACCAATCCCGACATTGTTATCGAGGCTATCGAGCAGGCTAACAAAGATGTTTTGTATGTGAATTGGAAATACATAGACGAGGTAGAGTCCAATTCGCCGTGTACAAATGTCGTCGTCGCTGCATATACAACCGCACAGGCAAGATTAACCTTGTATTCGTATCTATTTAAATTGGAAAAGCGTGTATTATACTATGACACTGATTCTATTATATATACAACTAAATGCGATGGCTCGTACGAATATGAACCCCCGACGGGGCCGTATCTTGGACAGCTCACGAATGAGTTGGAAGAGTACGGCCCGGGAGCTTATATAGAATGTTTTGTTTCGGGTGGTCCGACACGTGTAAAGTCAAAGGTTTCAGACAAAACTATCAAAATAGCGTAGTCATTAATTTTAATAGTGTTGTTAAAATGGTCGAAAAATATTTAAAAAATGTAAATAATACAAATAACACATTAACTGTATCAAATAATGTACTACGACGAACGGCAATTCACGAAATTGTATCTGTAGATGAACAAAAAAAATGTTCGATTGTATTGCGAAAAAGATGGTTCAAATCTGCGACACGCTCCTATCCGTTTGGTTATAAGAAATAAATTTTGTATAATTATTTGTAATGTCATTTTCTTTTTTCTAATAAAATAAATTTTTATAAATGAATTTTTACTTTTATTATTTTTCAGATGGTGCAGTTAGTAACGAGAGGAAAGCCTCTCGCATTGTAGACGAGTACATGAAATACAAAAATGACGTTATGAAGATGTTAGAACGCGTAACACATTTTAAACTCGAACGGGTCCCTCGCGGTGTTGATCCTGACGAATGGTTAGATCAAGCTTTTCGTGAAATTGTCGATTATTTGAAAGAAAACGCGATTAAGGCAACAGATAAAATTGGAATATCTGTAGATTGTTCGGCGTTTGTCGAGGGAAAAATGTGGCTTGCGTATAGACTCGTGCGTGATCTACATTACGCTGACGTAAGTTCTATTTTTGAACGTATTAAGCAAAGTAGAAGAGAAATTCCGATAGACGAATCGTTTAAATTTATAGCGACATATGTTGAAATGGATGATAAATAAATAATAAAAATTATAATTTTTGTACAATTTTTTATTTTTTCAGTAGCATTAAAGTAAAATAGTAGTGTTTTATTCGCTTAACACATCCATACGATCTCTCGTCCGACATAGTCGCCGCGCACACAGATGCTGCATTCTCTCATTCATGCCGAAGCTGTCGCCCCTCTCTCTCTCTCTCTCTCTCTCTCTCTCTCTCTCGTACACACAAACGCTCTAGCCCCCCTACTCTAGACCATTCCACGGCTTGTCGCGCGTGAAAATAGGCATGCGCAGCCCTCGCATATCGTGCACTGCAACGTTAAGCGCTCCGAGGAGGAGATTCACGTGTACAATGGAATTACTTCTACCGACACTTGCTAGTAATATGTACGCAGAGTTTGGTAGGAAACCTTTAAAAGTAAAAACACCTCGAAGTTTATAACCGTCTACGACGCGGTTGAAGAGTTTACATGCAGCTTGAGTCCAGCGACCATTGTATTCTGTGTGCGTCGATACACAGTCCAATGCGCATAAAATTGCCCGAGGTGCTAGTAGGAGAAATTCCGCTTCGAGCTCGTAGATGCCTTGCAACTCGTGTATTTTTGTGATATTGTAGTGCTCGCCACTGTCCAAACCCAGACATACGCGAGTATCTTCTTTCACAATGCAGCGCACCCGTTTCCCCTCCACCAGCAAAGATATCATCATTTTTGGCTGTAATTTTAAAACCCATTAATTTTTATAAAGGCACATGCATTTAATAACAAAGTCAATGAATCTTAAAATTACCTGTAATTCGTAAGTTGATAATTTTTTTAATAGAGATTCTCCGTTTTCTTCCGGCTGCAAGTGGCCCGTTTCAGGACAATAATAATACAACGAGGCAATTCTGTAGTAATCGAGCATCTCCTGCTCTAATTGAATATATGCGGCATCCTCCTCGATGAGATGCACATAAAAAGACGATGGTGTATAGAAACAAGAAACCCGCAATTCTTTCTCTTGATGCAAGAGCGCGTCAACCAACATTGAGTAGCGAGACCGATTCCATTGTGACGCATTTGGTTTAGATTACATCTGCTCCTAAACACTTCCCAGTAAATACTGCCACCCCCTGCTGTTTTCGAGGGGGGGGGCTAGGGCTCGCTTTTCGACTGCGGCCCGAGTTCGATGGGTGATTGGAGGGGGGAGAGCGACTGGCACGTGCCACAGGTAAGCATAATTCGGGGGGAGGGGGGCGTTTGAAGTGTTGGAAAAATTAACGGTTCATCGTGCGCGCAGGCTCATCTGTTGCAGAGCTAGACTGTGCGCCGCCGCCGCCGCCGCCGCCACCACTGTGGTTAAATATGCTTAATTGAAAAAATTAATTTAGTTGAAATTGTGCTGTCGCGCTAACATCATGGATACGCGATGGTCGCATCCTTGGACAAGTATAATATGCGGACCTACGTCATGCGGAAAATCATGGTTTATAAAACGGTTTTTAAATTCTCTCGACCAGATGGCCAACGTAAAATTCGATCGTATTATATTCTATTACGCAGAGTGGCAAGACGGTTACAAGAGTGAACATTTTTTAAACAACGGTAAATCTATCGAGTTTCGCGAAGGGCTACCCAATCCTGAAGACTATTCAAACGATCCGCATTTAAAAAAATTATTAATAATCGACGATTTGATGCGTGAGGCTTCTAATCATCGTTATCGTCGACCTCTTTACGAAAGGCTCTCATCATAAGAATATTTCTGTATTTTTTATAACGCAAAATTTATTTCACAAAGGAACGTATGCTCGAGATATAAGTCTGAACGCATCGTACATTGTGTTATTTAAAAATCCACGAGACCGCGCCCAGATACAACATCTCGCGCGACAAGTCTACCCCGAAGATCCGAAATTTTTAAAAGAAGCGTATCAAGATGCAACTACAAAACCTTTTGGTTATTTGATGATTGACTGTAAACAGAGCACGCCGGACGAGTTTCGATTCAGAACGGCCCTTTTTCCCGACGACGAGTATCAATACATTTACTTGCCAAAGTATACGACAAGTTCTCTCGAACAAACTATTTAATGTAAAAAAGACAAAACTCTACATATTATTCTTCAGTCGTAGCCCAACCATGCCGAAGCGTGCATCGTCGTCTGCAGCAGGCGGCTCGGGTAATAGTAGTAAACCACCGTTTGAAAAAAAATATATCGCTCTCTTGGATGCTCTCAGACACTCGGATGAAAATCAACGCTTAGCAATTTTGAAAGCTGCCGACGAAAAGTTAATAAAATATATTTGCGAGTGCGCATTAAACGTTCTTCACGGAACAGTGATATTGAAAAATCATCAAAAAAGTAAACTGAAAAAACACAAAAATATTTTAAGAAAACTCGCCACTAAAGCAAAAAATAAAAACGCTTGGAAAAGTAAAAAACGTGTAATAGTACAAAAAGGTGGTAGTTTTCTTCCATTCTTATTGACACCGATACTAGAGAGTGTACTGTCGATTTTCCGTTAAAATCATTTATAATGACGAGTATAAAGAAAATGGTGTTATTACCAAAGGAGCAGCTCGACAGAATACGACAACGAGAGTGAAGTGCAACTTCGACAACAGGTAGCCCCGAAGCGACCATCCCCCCTGTGGCGCTAGGGTCTACGCAGACTGTAGGAGATAATCTCACACGCCTGGACGATGAAATGAGAAAAATTCTCGATTCGAGAACGTACCCAAACGAGCAAGAACGTTTAAAAGATTATTTGAGTGTTTTACGACGGTATTTATTTTTTGTGGAAGAAAAACGCAATTCCGTGATAGATGTGAAAGCTGCAGACTCGGAGGCATTATCGGACGAGTTGATTATTCAAAGTGTTCCGAAGATTTACAAGAGAATCACGCAGCTGCTATTGAACCACTTGAAGGGACGCCGCGACCGCATAACGTGGAGTGTCACTGGTGTCGTATCTATCGATGGGGAGACAATTAAAAATTCAAACATTATCGACTTGATGAACGAGGCTGCGCGCTCGCGGAAAAAAATTAAAGCTGTCGGTAGAAAAGAGTTTGCGAAACTACTTCGCGATATCAACGTACCTAAAGAATATGTGGGGAACCCCGATTTGTGGAGTATCGCCGGTGCCGAGTCGTCGAGCAGAGACTGGAGCAAATTAAGCATTGACGACGACGACGACGACGACGACGACGACGACGACAACGAGACATCTGCGGGGAACGATTTTAAGACACCGAAAAAACGTTTCAACGAAAGTGATTTTAAACGTCTTATGGATCCAAAGGTTACTTTAAGAAAACGAGGCGAAAAACCACTTTTCAGTTCTACACCTAGTAAAAAATGGTTAAAAAGTCCGTAAACAAACGTTTGAAAAAACAATATTTTGATCCGAAGAAAGCATCGGCATTTTCTGGTGCAAGAAATTTGATTCGTAAAAATAAAAATAAAATTTCTCCGGAAAAAATTAAAAAGTGGTTTACGCGCCACGACGCTTACACACTTCACAAAACTGTACGTAGGAAATTTCCTCGACTATTTTACAACGTAGAAGGAATAGATCAAGTTTGGGAGGCAGATCTCATACAGCTCAATTCTATCAAAGACCAAGACGACGGTGTAGCATACATATTGGTTGTAATCGATGTTTTGTCTAAATTTGTGTGGGCTCAGCCCCTTCGTGACATAACTGCGCTCGAGGTTACAAATGCTTTCAAGAAAATTCTCAAAAACGATAAAGAATTTGTCGGGAAAACGTTTCAAAAATTTCTCAAAGACAACGACATACATTTTCGAACTGTAAGCAACCCCGATGTAAAAGCCGCAGTTGTGGAGCGTTTCAACAGAACTCTGAAGGAGCGCATGTACAGATACTTTACGTATAAAAATACAAAGCGATACATTGACGTATTACAACTACTGGTTGATGGTTACAACAACACACCGCATTCTACGATTAAAATGGAGCCAGCAAGTGTGACTTTATATAACGCGCACAAAGCCCGAGATAATTTAGTTGCTCGTGCGGTGCGTAACCAACCTCGTCGAAAAAAATCAAAGTACAAAGTAGGTGCACACGTGCGTATAAGTCCAGAAAAAAATATTTTCGAGAAAGGTGCTGAAAAATCTTGGAGCGAAGAAGTGTTCAAAATTACAAAAGTTTTGAAGAGACAAGGTTTATTTATCTACAAACTCGTCGATTTACAAGGCGAGGATATAGGGGGTTTTTTCTATCCTGAAGAACTATCTGCTGTACATAAATCGCGCGTCGAGGAGCGCGAATATAAAATTGACAAAATTTTGCGCTCGAAAGGCCGTGGCAAGAATAAACAATATTTCGTAAGTTGGGTTGGATATCCGGATAAATTCAACTCGTGGGTGCCGGCTACCGATTTGAAAAATATTTAAAAATGTATCAGACAAATTTCACGATAGTTCTCCCGAGCAACAGCAGCGCAAAGTATTTTCCAAATAATACGACTACATGCTTCTCGACCCGTCTACCCAAAGAGATCGAACTCTACGGGCGGTGGCTCGTAGGTATATCGGAAATACACGTTCCATGTACAACGCTGCATCTGCCGCACGAAGACTGCACTCTCAAGACGCGAGAGAACGAGGAGCCTCGATACTTTCAGCACGGCACCTATCCCAATATACGAAGTCTTGTCGATACAATAAACGAAGCTCTCGTATTAACGAGTAAAGATAAACTGTGCATGAAATTATTCTACAACGAAAGAGGTGGTTATGTGTCTGTTGGATTATTCTCAAAAGATGGCCATGCAAAAATGTGTAAAAAACCCGAACTGTCTCTCCCCGTGCAACGTGTACTCGGATTCGAGTTTGGTATAGAACCGACCGATTTGCGCGAGCAAATTGACAATTATCAAATACGATATGTAAGTACACAACCTGCGAGTTTTGCAAGAACAGTTCCAGATCAAATGTTTGTGTATAGCAATATATGCGAACCAGGCATAGTTGGCGACACTTTTGCGCCGCTTCTGCGTATAGTCAATGTGGAGGCAAAAAAATTTCAATTTGGTGGTACTATGGTAAAAAGTTACGATCCTGTGCATTACGTCCCTGTGCTCGTAAACAGATTTCAAACGATCGACATAGATATAAGGGATAACCTCGGTAAACCGATAGCATTCGAGTTTGGGACGTTGACCGTTACGCTACATTTTAAGAAAGCAACGATCTGAGTGATTTAAAAAATGAGTTTTTATACAGTTTACGATCAGTCGGGCTACGGTGGCCGCGGCGTCAATCATGTATACGTCGGCTCCCCACGCATGCGAGGCCACGGACTAGGCTCATGGTTTTCTGGAATATTTCGAAGTGCATTACCATTCCTAGCCAAGGGAGCTCGAGCTGTCGGTAAGGAGGCTTTGCGTGCGGGCGCTAACGTGCTCGAAGATATTGGCGAGAACGTGTCGTTCAAAGATTCGCTTCGAAATCGTCTAAACGAGTCCAGCCACAACCTAAAGAAGAAAGCAACCGAAAAATTGTCAAAAATGATGAACGGATCGGGCTATAAACGTCGACGCGCAAAGAGACTAGCTCAGTCTCCATTCGCTCTCGGTCCGCTTCGCATCGTATCACGGCGTCGGAAGAAACGCAGCACTACAGCCGGAAAAAAAATCACGAAACGTAAAAAAGGAGACGTACAAAACCGTTGAAATGATTAAACCGAAAACGCAAGAGTAAGAAGACTAAACGGAAGACTACAAAGAGGAGGAAGAAGGCAAGAAAAACTAAATCGCGCGATATTTTTGGATAATCAAGTAAAACGGTGAAAATGTCGTTTTTACATAGCCATTCGGAGGCGTGCCTTAAGACCGAACTCGACTTATTTTCACTCCCCCCAACGCAGACCGCAATAGAATCGAGCAGATGGGTATCTTACAAACCCGTGTCATCGTTGAGCGACGAGAGTCCAATCGAGTTTTGCGTAAATTCTCAAAACGAGGATTATTTAGATCTCGCGCATACAGTGATAAGAGTGAATGTCCAGATAACCCCTCTAACGGCAACCACCGACAAACAAGTAGCCCCGGTCAACAACTTTCTACACTCGATACGATAAACTTGAAGTTTCTCATCATATCCCTCTGGTTCGTATGTTTAATAAAAAATTAGTTATTTTCAATTTTCAGAGTGCCCAGAGTACAGGAAGTTTCCAGAATTTGGGTTGAGCGTCTCTTTTCGCAACGGAAATGTATGTTCTGCTTTCTAAAAGGTAAAAAGATCACACAAGTTGTTCCGTCGGAAAACGGCATGCAATTAGGCATGAGGCGCCATCTTGGGTGCGCGGCGCGAGCGAGCGGAGACACGTACATTGCGCATGCGCTACGGTGCCGTCAACCTCGTGGCGGCGTTATCAACTCACGCGCTAGTCTCGTCCAGTTTGTCTCGATCTTCTAAGCTAGCAACTTTGTAAGCTGCAAGCCTCGCTCTAAGACAAAGGAATTGAATTCCACCCCTAGACCCGTCACAGTCATCTTTTCAATGCCGCGCTTTTGGTGTTAATGCTTTTCTCTCTCTCATTCTTTCCTCTCTCACACTAATTCTACCGCGATCTCCTTCGCTCTCGATCTCGACGTCTCTCGCTCTAGCTTTCTCTCTCTCTCTCTCTCTCTCTCTCTCTCTTTCGTCTCGCACGTCTTCGCGACCGGGGTTTCGCGCGGTTCTCGCACGTGGCTCGTCCCCTAGTCCAGAGTGTGTGGTACGAAGAGCCCACACATTCACTTCCTCACGTCCCGAGGGTGCGGTGCGAAGAACGGCCGCGCACTCACTTCGTCCACCGGGTTCCGAGCGCAGTACTGGTATTAGCACGCTTCGCGCGCACTCGTCTGGAGTGTGTGGTACGAAGTACGGCCAGAAACTCACTACGTCCGTCGGATTCTGCACGCAGAACCGGCGTCGCACTCTGGCACATCGATCTCGGTGTGAGATCTTTGTCTCGTCTCTCGGTGTTACACGCACACACACATGTTCACACCTCGTTTCTCGTTTCCGCAGGGTGTAAGTTCCAGAGGGGCTTTATGCCGAAAGGCCCCCTCTTACCTCAAGCGAAATAAACTTCAATTTATTTGGTTCAACCGAAAGTGTTGTTCATTTCAAGTTCCTGTTCCCGCCATTTTCCCGAAGAAATCCCAATCAGTAAACGCCTCTTAATACAGGCTTTTGCCTGACAATTCACAAGTTTTCAAGCCCACTGCTTAAAGGGATAGTATAAGAATTTTGAAGATGGTATAGTTGATCAGGATTGAGATAATCAGAGATTAGAGATTTCGAAAATCAATAATTCAAAACTGCTGAACCGTATCAACTTGAAAATTCTTATATTATCCCTCTAAGTGACTGGTTTGACAAATTATAATACATTGAACAGATCATAACGGAATGAAATTTTTTTGCCATGCCTGGTTAGGTCACTCTAGTGCATATATTGCTGTTCATAAGTAAATTCTACGTTAGCAGCTGAATCGCTTTAAATACATCTTACCTTAAAAACAATAAATTTAGAATGTATTTAATGTTTGTTACTGCATTCCTTTAAAAAGTAGTGAAATCTCCCCCCCCCCCCCGCTCCCCAAAAACACCTTTTCAAGGTAAATGGATCGCAAGTATAAGTTTGTTTCTTCATTTAAATTATAGAATAAGCTTCAAACCCTCCACAACCCTTATGTAGCCAAAATTCAAAGTGTTTGTTCTATCATTCAAATTAAAGGTTTTAAATTAAAGCGCCTCTATACTTGTGCAGGAAAACAAAATCTCTGGAAAATTTGAGAGCGGAGATGCCGCGAACATTCCGCCCGCCTTCGGCTCTCAGCCGAATCTAAATTCAACCAATGTCAATAATCAAATAAAATATTAAGCTAAACCTCTCAAGAAGATCAGTACCAGAGTGTATATCAAAGTTCATTGTTCTAATAATAACGGAGCAAGTCGCGCAATGTGTCGCTTCAATGTAGAAGTTGCAGTTTTGACAGTAACAACTCGTACTAAACCATCAGCACCAAGATGTACTTCTTGAATACGACCCAAGGGCCATTTGGAAGGTGGGTAGCGATCATCGCGTAACAAAACTAATCGACCTACTGAGAAGTTTTCTGTCGGACTTCGCCATTTTGATCGCTCTTGAAGATACTGCATATACTCTGCAGACCACCGTTTCCAGAAATTGTTGCGAATAATCTGCAGAACGTGATACCTATCTAAACGATTTTCAGGAATGTTTGGAGGTGCTAACCACCCAAAAGCTTCACCCAAAAGAAAATGAGCGGGTGTCAATACTTGCAGATCATCAGGGTCACCTGATAAAGGACTGAGTGGACGCGTGTTTAAACAAGCTTCGATTTCAACCAGTGCGGTGGAGAATTCTTCGAAAGTGAGCATCGTATCCCCGAAGACACGCTTAAGATGATGCTTTACTGACTTTACGCCCGCTTCCCATAATCCGCCGTAATGAGGAGAAGTCGGTGGAATAAACGTCCAAGTTGTACGATCTTTAGCTAGAGTAGCCGCAGCACTCTTGTAAAACTCGGATCCAGCTTGGAACATTGCGCGTAATTCCTTATCTGCGGCCCGAAAATTTGTTGCATTGTCAGAATACAGAAAACTACTAATCCCGCGTCTACCCGCAAATCGTCTATACGCAGCTAAAAACGTTTTAGTGGTGAGATCACTTACTACTTCCAAATGAATCGCGCGCATCGTGAAACATACAAATAATACGATGTATCCTTTGTAGGATTTATGACCTTGACCTTTCGTAGTTCGAATTTGAAATGGACCTGCGTAATCTAATCCTGCCCGAGAAAACGGCCGAGCAGGTGTCACACGTGCAGCAGGTAGATCACCCAACATTTGATGAGCTAACTGTGGCCGGTGACGCTGACAGATTACACAATTTCATACAACCGTTTTTACTAACCGATTACGGCCTATCCAAGCGAATTGTATGACCGTACTGGAAGTAAGCGTCGGTCCACCATGTAGACACAAGCGATGTGCATCTTGCACAAATCTACGACTGAGAACTGAATCTCGAGGGAGAATAGGTGGATGCTTCCTTTCGAAATCTAAACTCGAATTAGTGAGACGACCTCCTACGCATAGTAATCCAGTACCTTTATCAAAAATTGGATTTAACGAAAGGAGCTTGTGCCGTTTCGCTAAAGTGTTTCCTTCTTGCAAAACTTTAATTTCCTCAGCGAACGCGTGATTTTGAGCTACCCGAATGATCGCGTTTCGCGCTTGATCTAACTCTGGTACTGTGAGAAATTCAGGTAACTCATTAAAATCTTCTTTCTTTCTTCTCAATCTGAATAAAGGTCGAAGACAACAAGCTACAATTCGAATTAATTTCGAAAGTGACGAATATTTGCTGAAAAGCTCTGGTTCGTTTGCAGTTGTCGCCACGTGAAGTATTTTCGGAGGGGCTGCTGCCTTGGGCCAGTGCTCCCTTGACCTAGAAAGCCATTCAGGCCCCTGCCACCATAAATCACAATCGCGCAGTTCAAGAGGTGTACAGCCTCGTGTCGCAATGTCTGCTGGATTGGACTTAGTCGGCACATGGAGCCACGTAGCTTCAGGCAGCTCAGTTTGAATAAAAGATACTCTATTAGCTACAAAGGTTTTCCATGTGCAAGGATGTTTGCGAAGCCAATTAAGCACAATCTGACTATCGCTCCAAGCGAAAACAGGAACGCTTTGCAAAAAAATCAAGCTTTCTTACTTGTTGAAGAAGTTTAACAAGCAATACTGCCCCTAAAGCTCGAGGTTCGGTATGCTCACGGTCTTTACCGGCGCTACCTTAGTTTTGGCAGCTAATAGTGAAATATGCACCTGACACGACTGATCAGTAATACGGAGATATGCAGCGGCGACAAAGGCGCGAGATGAAGCATCCAGAATCCATGAAGTTCCATACTAGCTGCATTAGAAACTCCGAACCATCGATTAATCGAGAGAGAGGGAAGTGCGGAGAGTGAATTGCAATAGATTCTCCATCGTTCTCCTATATCTACAGGCAAAGGTCTTGCATTAAAACTCTAGCTGTCACTGTTATCGGCGCGAGCCACCCTAAAGGATCAAATAAACGCGCTATATTAGAAAACACCGACCGTTTGGTTATCGCTCTCGTTAATTCCTCTATATTTATTGCGGTAAATCGAAATGTATCTGTACTCGGATTCCAACGTATACCTCTAGTCTTAACCAACTCATCGTCACCGATTGACTTTGCTTCAGTCATCTCGCTTCGCGACGCTTGATCAGGTAATAGATCCGAATGATTCGCGGCCTACTTATCAAGCTCAATTCCACCTGACTTTAAGATGTCTACCAATTCTTGCCGCGTCCTCAATGCATCGGAAAGATCATCGGCTCCTGCGAATGTATTGTCGACATATTGGAAATTAAACAATATCGATATAAACAACATCGAAGTATTGGAATTTAAACATTGAGCTCCGAGAGGAAAACGAGCTCCCTCGTCACTCGCAATCTGCTGCAGAGTACGTATAACTAAATATGGAGCACACGATGTACCGTACGTAACCGTCGTAAGTCGATAATCTACAGGACGATCTGAACTACTTGGAGCCCAAACAATGCGTTCAAAATCCCGATGTTCTGGCGCTACACTCATTTGACGAGACATCTTAACTATATCCGCAGTGAATACATAACGATATCTTCGCCAATTTAATAAAATCAAAGCTAAATCACGTTGAAGTGCAGGACCCTTCATTAGATAATCATTCGGACATTGCTTCTCTTTATTTTTCCGTGAAGCATCGAAGACAACCCTAATTTTCGAAGTTACTACGGCATGATGCGGCAAATACCAAGCTTTAGGATTATATATGTCGTCTGCGGGAATACGCTCGATATGTCCTAATTCTTCGTAAGTCAACATGAACTTTCTATACGCAGCAGCTAATTCAGGATTACGATCAAAACGCTTGTAAGTTGAATTAAGCGAATTTAAAGCTATACGTTGCGTTTCAATACCAGCCTCCGGTGGCTGAGATGCGAAAGGCAAATGCACTACATATCTACCATTAGGATCGCGAGTATGTGTATCTCGAAATAATCTCTCACACGCATCGTCGAGAGGATCACCTGCCGCGTTGATAGAAGGCAATTCTTCGAGCTCCCAAAATCTTTGCAGCAATTTTGTGAGCTCGTCATTGGCACCTTGCTCTGTACAATGAAGCGCTCGAATCTGCGTATGCGCGCAAGAGACCGCCCGCCGAGACCCCTCGGTTACAGCTGGTCCGAAAACAATCCACCCGAAAGCCGTATCTTTGGCTACAGCGAACAAGAGGGAAATGTTGTTAGCCCTGTACGAAGCAATTGACCATAAATATTAGCTCCTAAAATAACGTCAACTGCGTCAGGCACATAAAACTGAGGATCAGCTAATGTCAATCCCGTAAACATACTGCGATTAACATTTGATAATGGACCAGAAGGAAGTTGAGATGTAATTTTCCGAAGAATAAAGCATCAGTCTCAAAACGTAACTTCGGATCAATTAAAGATTGCATCGAAAGTCGGGTAACAGAGCGTGCAGTACCCGCTGAGCAAGCTCCGAGCCCCTGCAATGCGATGTTCACCGAGCACCTCTGCAATCCCAAAAGATTCGTAATTTTATCCGAGATAAAAGACGCTTCAGATCCTTGATCGAGTAAGGCGCGTACACGAGTTTGTTTACCGTGAGGTCCTAGCAACGTAAATTGAGCTGTCGCCAATACAATCGGATGATTATTCGACAGAATACTAGCAGTATGCGCTTTTACAATGCTCGAAGATTCCGATTGTTCTTTACTCGAGTCACTAACTTGAGTTGATCTATTTTCCCCCTCTGTACCATTAGAAGCCTTGCGCTTATCATCGCTATGCAAAGTAGTATTGTGCTTTTCCTTACAAACGAAGCATCGAAAAGATGAGCACTCAGTGACTTTATGCGTACCGAAACAGTTGAAACAAAGCTTCAATCGATGTACTTCTGCAAGTCGCTCTGAAACCTTCTTTTCCTTGAAACGAGCATTTATGAAGTCGATGAGCACCAGAACAAATTGGATATTTAGGCTTGCCGTCCTTTGATGTGGTTGACGCATGATGAACTTTGCGCGAATTAGAAAACGCTGACTTTGAAGACGAAACCAACTTTTTATCAATGCTATTTTCAGAAGCAATTAATCCTAATGTGCGAGCACGCTCTTCTAAAAATTCACTTAAATCAGAGAATTTTAGAAAACGATCAAGAATATTCTCCTCTGCCATGTCATTGTCATTATTTAAGATTACCTGCCGATCTTTCTCAGTCATTTCTCACTCCCATAATTTTCGCGATTCAGGATCAAAACGTGCATAAATACCAACCATGCATCCCAATGCTCTACTGGTATTTTCAAATTTGTCAAAACTCTAGCAATTCTCGCTAAAATCGAGAGTTCGAAAATGAACTTTGATTAAAAAAATGAAATAACCATATAAATAGAGTTAAACTCTTAGAATTTGTGTGACATTAAGGTTATCAAAAGTTATAAAATTAAACTTTAATTCTTACAGCAAGAAACGACGACCTTATACTTGCTAGCCTTTTATCTTTAGAAGGTTTATTTAGGGGGGTGGGTGCGGGAAGATTTCACTACTTTTAAATGGTATATACACATAAATTACAAATAATCATTAACATCAACTAAATAAGTTATAAATTTAAAAAGTAATGTACATATATGCTTGTGTATTATTGCAATAATAATTACTTTTTCGACTCCGTCTGTACAGGAAATAGTTATTATTGGATCCGTATTATTCAAAAAAGAAATATCTAACGCGTAGTATGCGTTTTAGGGGTTTTTAACGTAACTTAAATAATATAGTTTACGATAAACTTGGAGATCCACGCGAAGGTTATAAGCTTGCAAAAACCAACAGTAGACTAATACTTCATAGCTTCGTTATAGGGATCTCTATATCCCCATAACTTGGTGCCAACCAACTTTTGTACTATAACTATGTCTAACTCTCTAACCTGAATTACTAATCTACTATTGGTTTAATTCTGCTAGTTTATAACCTCCACGTGGATCTTCAAGTTTATCACAAATTATATTATTTAGATTGCGCTAAAAACCCCTAAAACTCACTACGCGTGTGCAATAACGTTTAAGATCAAAATACTATCAATGGATTTGACGTTTAATGTTTAACGTTTAACGTTTAACGTTTAGGATCAAAATACTATCAATGGATTTGACTCTGTCAAATAGTATATCAAGGGGCGCGATAGCGCCTCGATGGCAAGTATATAAGGTACGTTCAGTAAGTACGCCGCCGTCGGGCGCTATAGCCAGACCCTATATACGTCTCATCGGCCCTGTTGGAGATGTGACATTCGGTTTTCTTCGCATTAAGAGCTTTGTTTCTCACTTATGAGCACTCAAATGAAAGCTTGGAATAAAACTAGCAAAATCACTTCAGGGTCATATATTGTGAAATGGCTTCTATCAAATGATATTGTGAAGTGAAAGTTCGGGGTCATGAATTCTTCTCCGTGAAACTTTTTCTCCCGTGGCGAAAAATGTTCTCCCCGGAAGTACGTCGTAGTTCGTGACGTCAGCTCTACGTATACTATTGCTTGCATCTATACAGTTCATCAAGTGTGCAGAAGAGCAAACGATGGTGTATTCACATTTTTTGATTTTTCAATACAATAACACATGCAGTGTTAAAGAAAAATAAGTATTGTACAAAATAAAGTACCAAAGTGATTTCATTTTCAACATAATATGCAATTTATAGATCTGGGTTTGATGAAATATTTAAAAACTGACAGATATAATTATGAAAAATGTTTCACAAACAAGACTAATAGCCTCGAATTAGATAAGTATTTAGTTGTATTTTTTTTCAAATATACAATACATGAAAGATTCATGAACTGATTCTTTGTTAAAATATATCCTTTTATTTTTCAGGTTTTTTTACTATTAGATTATATAAAGAAATAACTATTCTGTGATGTGACAGCTAGTAAAGTGTTAAGAATTCATGTTTCAAGAAAGTTTGTACGATGTTGAAGTGAATATGTAACCTTTGCTATCGTCTTCTGGGTTCACCTTTCATGCAAAGTTTCTACATTATTGAAGCGGATATGTAACTTTTTCTATCGTCTCCTGTGAGGTAGACTCTCAGGCTATTCGTCGAAAGGGATCCTGATGAGAAGCTAGTGAAAGTGTTGTATTTTCATCGTCCAAGAATCAAAGAAAATTTATACAGAATTTCCTGTTTATATAATTTTCTTGTGATGTGACAAGTTGGTTGAGTGTTACGATTATATTCAATCTTCCACGCAAGAAAGTTTCTACAATTGTGGAAGTGCTTATGTTAACTTTTCCTATAGTCTCCTGGGAGATAGACTCTGAGGCTGTACGTCGAAAAGAATTCTTATGAACAGATAGTAAAAGTGTTTTATTTTCTTAGTTCAGAGAATATTCAGTTTATATAAGGAAAAAATTATTTTCTATTATGAGAAGCTAGTGAAGTGTCAAGAATATGCATCGCTCATGCATGAAAGTTTGTAAGTTGTTTAAGTGTATGTGAATAGTTTATAACTTTCCTATCGTCTCCTGGTTATTATATAGCACATAATAATTTTAATATTATTACCATTTACATCAATAATCATCTGGTTCGGCATTATTGTTATCTGAAAATTAAAAATGAGTTTAAAAGTTTAGTAACAATTTCCAACCTATATTATAAGTGGATGATTCTCTGACAAATCATAGCTTTCCAGAAAACGTACAAATACATGTGTTCTGGAGAAGGGTATGTTTATTTATGTTTATAAAGTCATTTATAACAAGTATTTTGGGATTAGGTTCAAATTTTAAAATAATAACTACCAGACTATAAAAGTTTGGATGAATGTTTTACAATAAATGAAAATATCGATTAATTATTTATAAGAAATGCCAAAAGGGCTCATTTCTGCAGACACCAATACATTTTTAAATATTCAATTTATTTTATAACAGCTAAATTTTATGTTATACTATAATTTTTTTATTTCACAATAAGCACACAATTTTTATTTGGTTTACACTATATAATAGGCGAAAAGATGTATTTGGATAGCAGAATATCTATGATTTTCATAAAAAAAAAATGATCTAATCCAAAAGTTACCAGTATTAATCGTACATTCATGTTAATGGATTTGACTTATAACGAGAAGCCAACGCTCCATACTATAATAAGAAAACACATATATTATTTTAATTAAAAAATATGACTTAAAAGAAAATATTACGAGTAATAATAGTAAGCCTGCATTATATTTATAGATTTGTTTTACGAAAGCCAACTCTCCATACTATAGATTTTAGCTGTATTTGGGCACTTTCTACACGTATCATCTAATATTATATTTGATTAATTTTTTATTTCTTAACATTTTTATACTTATCTATCAGGAAAAGAATATACATAATTATTTGATGAGTAATGCATACATTACTCATTTCATTTCATTTAAACAGCACATCAAACTCCTTATTCAAAAATATTACTTACAGTGATAAATAAGGCTGATTAATCAGTTAAGTCTGCTGTTTATAAATTTTTTTTAAACCAAGTTCATCGGATCACCTGTAACAGAGAAAGAATAATTTATTTTAAAACAAAGAATCATATTCTATTATCATAAAGTTAATTTATTTGAAGGTAATTAAATGATACTTATCTGACAGAGTGGAATCCATTGATAGTATTTTGATCCTAATACCATCTTTTCTGTAAACGCATTTTTTCACTTGAAACTTATTGTAGGTTTTAGATTAAATATTATTGCACACGCGTAGTATGAGTTTTATAGGTTTGTAACGCGATTTAAATAATATAATTTGTGATAAACTCGGAGATCCACGCGGAGGTTATAAACTAGCAGAAACCAACAGTAGATTAGTACTTCAGGTTAGACATAATTATAGTACCAAAGAGGGTTAGCAGTAAGTTATGGGGATATAGAGATCCCTATAACGAAGCTATGATGCACAGAACAATAACTCCAATGCGTATTAGTTTGTGTTAACTCCATGAAGTATTAGTCTATGGTTGGTTTCTGCTAGTTTATAACCTTCGCGTGGATCTCCAAGTGTTTATCATAAATTATATTATTTAAATCGCGTTAATAATTCCGAAAACTCATACTACACGTGAGCAATAACATTTAATCTAGAACCTGCAAAAAGTTTCAAGTGAAAAATGCACTTATAAAAAAGATTACATTATGACCAAAATACTATCAATGGATCTCACTCTATCAGATAAGTATATTTAATTAAATTAATTTTACGATAATAGAAATTGATTCTTTGTTTTAAAATTACATTATTCTTTCTATTACAGGTGATCCAATGATAACATTAAGAAACGATGGATAAATGGCATCAGACTTGAATGAATCAGCCTTCATTATCACTGTAAGTACTATAATACTGTGTATGTATTAAGTTGTGAAGGATATGATGTAAACTTGTATAAATATTAAAATCCAACTAGTATTTGCTTTGTTGAAAGTATTTACTTTCAACAAAGCAATTATCAGTTAATTTATGAACAATAATTTAATACGTACAGACATCTTTTGATGTATATTTGCGACACAAATAAACGAGGTTGGTGTGGAAAAGATATCTATTTCTTTTTCGAATAATAATGATCCAAAAATAACTATTTGCTGTACAGATGGTATATATATATATATATATATATATATAATATATATATAAATAATTTATTAATATATAATTATTTTTTTCCTTTCAAATATATAAATAATTATATTATATATAAATATTTAATATATTAATATTTATTTATATATTTATTCTTAATAATTTAAATAATTTATTAATATATATTAACAATATATTAATATACTAGTAACGTAAAATTCAATAAAAATTTTATAAAAAAATTAAAATGATGGAAATTTAACTCATTTTAATAATTTTTAAAAAAATTAAATTTAAAAAATTAAAATTATTATTAATATATAATTTTATTTAAATTATTAAAAAATAATTTTATTTTAAAGAATTTAAAATATTGAGATATTAGTAATTTTAATGATTTAGTTTACTGTTTAAATTATGATATTAGGTAATATTTTAGGTTTGTTTTGATAAATTATTGAGGGAGAGTAATTTATTTAAAGAATTTAAAATATTGAGATATTAGTAATTTTAATGATTTAGTTTACTGTTTAAATTATGATATTAGGTAATATTTTAGGTTTGTTTGGATAAATTATTGAGGGAGAGTAATTTATTTAAAGAGTTTAAAATATTGAGATATTAGTAATTTTAATGATTTAGTTTACTGTTTAAATTTAAAAAAATTAAAATTTTTAAATAAATTACTAGAATATTAAATCTTTTTTATGATTTCAAATCATATACTTTTATTATAAGTTAAATAATTATTAATTGAATCCAAAATTTAGGAAAATTAATGTTAATAATTTTATTTGAAATTAAAATTTCCAATTAATTTTTAAAATAAAAAAATAATTTTATATATTTTATATTAAGGCGAAATTAATAGCTATTTATTAGCTTTTTTTATTTTTATAAAAATAAACTAAATCTAAGTTATTAGATTCATAATCTAAATATATACATAAGTATTTTTTATAAGTAATAAATTTTAGTTTAAATAAAATATTTTTTTTACAAAAAAAAGATAATTATTTTATAATTAAATTTATAATTAATTATAATTTAGTTAAATAATTATTTATTAATTACATATATATATATGAGTATACTAAAATTAAATTTAAATAATTTAATTTTAATTTAATTAATATAAAAAATTATTAATTATTTATTAATATAATTAGGAATATAATTAAATATAGGTTAATTTTTGTGCCAGTATCAGCGGTTAAACAACAGAATATAAAATAATTTTATTAATTAATATTGATATTATATAAAATTAAAATTAAATATTTAAAATTTTAGTTAAAATTAAAATTTTAATGAAATAATTTTCATTAATTTAAATAAATATAAAAATATTAATAAAAACTAGGATTTGATACCCTATTATTTGTATTAAATTAAAATAATTAATTATTATTTATTATAAAAAAATTAAAAATTATGGCGGTATTTTAATCTAATTAGAGGAACTTGTAAATTAATTTGATAATCCACGAAAAGATAAATTTAAGTTTTTAGATATTTTTGTATGTTCGTTTTAAAAAAATTTAATAATAATATAAATTTTTTAAATATATAATTATATATTAATTCAGATCAATATGAAATTTATTTAAAGTTATATGAGTTACAATAAAATATTTTTATATTTATAAATTTAAATATTTATATAAATTGGATTTAATAGTAATATAATTAAATTAAATTATATGAATATAGTATGAAATATGTACAAATTGCCCGTCAATTCTATAAATGAATAAGTCGTAACAAAGTAAATGTATTGGAAAGTGTATTTAGAAAGATATAGTTAAATTTATAATATTTATTTTGCTAATAAAAGTTATTTTTAATTAAATTATTTTTAATAAATTTATTTATATAAATTTATATTATATTTAATTTATTTAATTAAAATAATAAAAAAATTTTTATATTTAAGTAATTAAAATAAAATAAAATTAATTTATATAATTTTAGTGTTGAAAAAGAACAATTTGATTATTTTAAAATAATTTTAATTTATTTTTACCTTTTTTATCAGGGTTTATTAAATTTGTTAATTATATTAATTGAATCTCGAAATAAATTGATTTAAATTTTTATTATATTTAATATTTAATTATTATTATTAGTTTAAATTTAGAGACGAAATATCTTACGAAATTTAGAATATCTAGTTATTTTATAAATAAATTAAATTTAATTATTAATATTATAAAAATTTAATTTTTTAAAATTTTTATTATATTAATAGTAAAATTATTAGGGATAAACTTAATAATAATTTTAATATAATAAATAATTAATTTTTTATTATAAGAATAATAATTTTTAATAATAAATAATATTTAATCATTAAAATTTTAAAAAATTAAATTTTTAATTTATTTAATTAATTATAAAATAAAAAACTTTAATTAAATTTGTTTAGTTATAATGATAAAATTAGTAAATATAAATTATAATAAATTTATTAAAATGAAAGATTAATTTAAGGAATTAGGCAAAAATATTTATTCATCTGTTTATTAAAAACATAGTTTATTGAAATTAATATTAAATAAAATCTGCTCAATGATTTAAAATTAAATAGCTGCAGTATTCTAACTGTACAAAGGTAGCATAATCAATTGTCTTTTTATTAAAGTCTAGAATGAAAGATTAAATGAAATAAAAACTGTCTCTAATTAAATAAAAATTAAAATTAATTTTAAGTTAAAATTCTTAAATTCATTTAAAAGACGAGAAGACCCTATAGAATTTTATTAATAATTTATTTAAATTATTTAATTAAATAATTTAAATAAATTAATTTATTAAATTGGGGAAATTATAAAATTTTATTAATTTTTATAAATTATCTAATAATAATTTTTATAAATTTTAAAATTATAATAAATTAATTTTATTAAATATAAAATAAATTACCTTAGGGATAACAGCGTTAAATTTTTAAAGAGTTCATATTGATAAAAATTTTTGCGACCTCGATGTTGAATTAAAATAAATTATTATTGAAGATAATAATATAATTTAGTCTGTTCGACTATTAAAATTTTACATGATTTGAGTTTAGATCGGTGTAAGCCAGATCGGATTCTATCTTTAAATAAATTAAATATTTTTGTACAAAAGGACTTTATATTAATATTAAATATTATAATTTAGAATAATAATAATTGTTTTGGCAGAAAAGTGTATTAAATTTAGAATTTAAAAATAAACTAATTTTTAGTTTAAACAATAATATTATTAATTTTAATAGATTCAATCATTATAGTATTAGTAAGGGTAGCATTTT
Organism: Philotrypesis tridentata; assembly: GCA_018906965.1. NCBI lineage: Eukaryota > Metazoa > Arthropoda > Insecta > Hymenoptera > Pteromalidae > Philotrypesis > Philotrypesis tridentata. The sequence continues at coordinate 106,204 of JACCIB010000266.1, forward strand.
TAACTTCATTAGAACGAAAAATTTTAAGTTATATTCAATTACGAAAAGGACCAAATAAAGTTGGATTTATAGGATTATTACAGCCTTTCATAGATGCAATTAAATTATTTAAAAAGGAAAATTTTTTAGTATTTAAATCAAATTATTATATATATATATTAAGTCCTTTAATTAGAATAATATTAATAATATTATTATGAATTAATATACCTTATTGATCTGAAGTATTTAATAACAATTATAGATTTTTAATAATTATATGTTTATTAAGAATAGGAGTTTATCCTTTAATAGTAAGAGGATGATCTTCCAATTCAGTATATTCTATAATTGGAAGAATACGATCTAGTGCTCAACCTATTTCTTATGAAGTTAGAATAATTTTATGAATATTAAATTTTATTTTTTTAATTGAATCATATAATTTAATTAATTTTATAAATTTTCAAAAGTATTTATATTTTTTTATTATTTTATTTCCAATTATTATATTAAATTATATATTTTATTTATTAGTTTATTAGCTGAATTAAATCGTACTCCTTTTGATTTAGCTGAAGGAGAATCAGAATTAGTATCAGGATTCAATACTGAATATATAAGTGGTTTATTTGCTATAATTTTTATTTCAGAATATGGAATAATTATATTTATAATATTTTTACTTTTAATATAATATTAATAGGTGGTAATATTTATAGAATTAAATTTTATTTAATTTATTTAATTATATTATTTTTAGTAATTTGAATTCGTGGAACTTATCCACGAATACGATATGATATTTTAATAAATTTAACTTGAATATCTTATTTACCTATTAGATTAGGATACTTAATTATCTTAATTAATATAAAATGAATTTTATTATTATTATATATTAATGTATTTTGCATAAAATATTTTGAATATTTAAGTAATAAATTTTATTTTATTATATATTAAATTATTTTTATAATTTTTTTTTTATTTTAATTTTCATATTATTAATTAATATAATTATTTCAAAGCAATTATTTAAAAATCGAGAAAAAAGATCTCCTTTTGAATGTGGTTTTGATTCTATTAGAAAAAGACCTTTTTCTTTATCTTTTTATTTAATTTCAATTATTTTTTTAATTTTTGATATTGAAATTGCTATAATTTTACCCATAACATTTTATAATTTTTTTCTATCCCCTGGGCGAAAGTACATTGTTTCGCCGTCTGCTTAGACAAGAAAAAGGAGTACTTTTACCTATTGATAAATCGATGACGATCGCGCTGTGAAAGTAGCGCCAATTTCAAAGCGTCGTACTATATTTTCGCTCTATGGTCGAGTCACATCAAAACAAGCGAGTCAAATCACATCGTATCAAAGCTGAGAGCTTATGCAGCACGAGGTTAAGTCTTAAAAACTTGCTACGAGTAATCAAAAAAGTACAGTATGGCTAACACAAATATAACATCTGATGACGATAGTAATATGAAAATTGTACTTTTCATGGTAACATTGTAAATAATTTTTATTCATGTGAAAATTGCAATAAATAGATTATTATTTTTATCTGAAAAAAATTTGCTACTTTGAATCTTCTAATCATCAATTTATCAATATTGTCTTTCTCTTCTTTTATATTGCTTTTTATTTAAGCAATTTACAATAATCTGCTTGTTTATGTATTTTCGATGCCCGCCCCGACCAGCAGCACTCGCTTCGCTCGTGCTGCAAATGTCGGGCGGGCATCGACAGTCCTTAAACGCGCATAACCTACAAGCAATCTGATAGATTTCGTTTTTTAAATGAATCAATGTACTTTCGACCGGGGATAGAAAAAAATACTATTTCTTACATGGGGGTAAAATGTAATTCCTGCACGCACGTTTATGACGGCCTCGGCTTTCTACTAAAATCTACTATAAATTTATATTATTTATTTAATATTAATATTATTATTATTATATTTATTTTAATAATTGGATTATTTATTGAATGAAAAGAAGGAGCTTTAAAATGATTTAAATTATTTAATAATTTAATTTAAAATTATAAATTGCAAATTTATATATATCTTTATTTAAGATTTAAATATGAAATATTAAATTTTATTGAATTTCTAATTCAAGAATAAATAATTAAATTTATTTATATTTCTATAGTAATATGTCTGATTAAAGTAATAAATTGTAAATTTATTTAAAAGAAAAATTTTTCTTTATTACTAAAATTTATAAATGAATTTATATTTTAAATTTTGAAGATTTATAGTTTTAAAATTAACTTAAAATTTTTAAATTATTTCTATTAATATTAATATTATAAAATTTAATCAAATTAAATTAAAAATTTTGTAATTTATTTTATTTTTAAAATTTAAATTTCATCAATTTAATTTTATAGAATATCTATTTATTATAATAATAGAAAATAATATACGTAAATAAAAATATATACTAATTAAGGATCTAATAATTAATATATAAATATAAATATAAGAATAATAATTAGTTAAAATAATTAAAGCAGAAAATTTTATTCAAAATCCATATATTGGGGGTATAGATGCTAAAGAAAAATACTTAAACACATTAAATAAAATCTTATTATTTTTTCTAATTTTATTGTATTTAATAAATTTAAATAATTTAATTCATATTGATAAAAAATTATCCTAATTGTTAATATAATAAATGTATAAATTTTAAAATAAATTATTCATCTTATTTCTCTAATTATTATAATAGAAATAACTCAAGTAATTTGAATTATTGAAGAATATGATATAATGATTTTTAAATTTGTTAAATTTATACCTTTAATTGATCTATAATTTCTTAAAATAAGCAAAATAATTAAGATTAAATTATTATTAACAATAAATGAATTTATAATATATAAAGGGATAAATTTTTGTATAGTTGATAAAATAAAGATATTTATTCAATTTAAATTATTTATTATTTTTAAATATCATTGATAAAAAGGAGGTAAACCTAATTTAGTTATTATACTAAAAAAAATTAAAAATTAAAAATTATTGATATTTAAATAATTTATTAAGATTAAAAAAAATAAAAATAAGTAAGAATTAAAAGTTTGAATAAGAAAATAATTTATTAATCTTTCTTTTTTAATAAATTTGTCAAAAATAATTAAACTAATAAATCTAATTATATTAATTTCTATAATTATTCATATTGAAAATCATGAAGTTGATATTATGATAAATAAATTAAATAATATTAATATAGGAAAAAATAAAATATAACAATAATAACTTAAATAAATTTTATAATTTTTTATAAATAATGAAAGGCCTGATTAAAAGGATTATTTTGATAGAATAAATTATATAATGTAAATTATTTTCATTTAATAGTTAAAATTACTAAAATGTAATAGATAGTATTCTATTAAAATAAAATTTATTTTTAATTAATATCAATATGAGGGCAAATTATATTACAAGATGCTAATTCTCCTATTATAGAAAACATAATTTTATTTTATGACTATGGAATAGTAATTATTATTGTAGTTATTATAATAATTATATATTTATTATTTTTTATATTATATAATAAAATAATTAATCGATTTTTATTAGAAGGTCAATTAATTGAAATTATTTGAACTATTATACCAATTATTTTTTTAATTTTTTTAGCAATTCCATCATTAAAAATTTTATATTTAAGAGATGAAATTAATAATCCTTCATTATCAGTAAAAGTTATTGGTCATCAGTGATATTGAAGATATGAATTTAATGATTTTAAATCAATTAATTTTGATTCATTTATAATTAAAGAGTTAGATCCTACATCTTTTCGTTTATTAGATGTAGATAATCGATTAGTGTTACCTTTTAATAATCAAATCCGATTTTTAATTAGATCATCTGATGTCATTCATTCATTTACTATCCCTTCTTTAGGAACAAAAGTTGATGCAGTTCCTGGACGAATTAATCAAATTAACTTATTAATAAAACGACCTGGTATTTTTTTTGGTCAATGTTCAGAAATTTGTGGATTTAATCATAGTTTTATACCTATTGTTATTGAATCTAATTCATTAATAAATTTTATAAATTGAATTGAAACATTATAAATCAATTAAGATATTTTTAAAAATTTTATCATCTTTGATTTAAAAAATCATTTCTTTAATATTAAGATATTAATTGAAATATTTAATTTTAAAAAATTAGTTAATATTTATAACATTAATTTGTCAAATTAAAGTAAATAAATTTTATTATTTTTTTATTCCTCAAATAAAACCATTATTATGAATATGATTATTTTTTAATATAGTTATATTATTATTATTATTTATTATTTTAATTTATTTTGTTTGTATTAAAGATAAAAGAATTAGAGATAAGTTAAAAAATAAAAATCCTATAACATTTAAAAATTCATGATAATAAACTTATTTTCAATTTTTGATCCAATAACTTCTATAACTTCATCTTGAAATTGATTAAGTATATTTTATATTTTTATATTCTTACCTAATTTATATTGATTAATTCCAAGACGATTTCAATATTCATGAATTTTAATTTTTAAATATTTAGTTAATGAATTTTATATATTATTAAATAAAAAAATTAATGTTATAAATTGTTTATTATATATTAGATTATTTACTTTAATTTTATTAAATAATTTTATAGGAATATTCTCTTATATTTTTACAGCATCAAGTCATTTAACATTCAGATTATCTTTATCATTATTAATATGATTAATTTTTATAATTTTTGGTTGATTATTAAATATAAACCATATATTTACTCATTTAGTTCCTCAAGGGACTCCAACTGTATTGATACCTTTTATAGTTTTAATTGAAACAATTAGAAATATTATTCGACCTTTAACATTAGCTGTTCGATTATCAGCTAATATAATTGCAGGTCATTTACTAATAACATTAATTTCTACTACAGGAAAAAGATTATCTTTTACAATTTTAGTATTTATATTATTAAGACAGAATTTCTTAGTTACTTTAGAATTAAGAGTTTCAATTATTCAAGCTTATGTTTTTACAGTATTAAGAACATTATATAGAACTGAAACTAACTAATTAATTTAATGAATAAATTATATCAACCTTTTCACTTAGTAACATTAAGACCATGACCTTTAATTATATCTTTTAGGATTATAGTAACTTTATATGGGGTAGTAAATTGATTTAATAATTTAGATATAATTATTTTTTTTATGGTAATTTATTAGTGGTATTAAGATTATATCAATGATGTTATTTTCATATATTTCTATCTCCTAGAATTGAAATTGGAAATAATTGACCTCCTAAAAATATTTTAATATTTAATCCTTATAATATTCCATTATTAAATACTTTAATTCTTTTATCTTCAGGAGTTACTGTAACTTGATGTCATAATTCAATTTTATTAAGAAAAAAAAATTCAAGATTATTTAGTTTAATAATAACTATTATTTTAGGAATTATTTTTACAATATATCAATATATTGAATATTTTGAAGCTCCTTTTACATTTAGAGATTCTGTTTATGGATCTATTTTTTTTATAGCTACTGGTTTTCATGGATTTCATGTATTAGTAGGAACAATATTTTTACTAGTTAATTTATTACGAATATCATTTAAAAATTTTTCTTCACATCATCATTTTGGTTTAGAAGCTGCAATTTGATATTGACATTTTGTTGATGTAGTTTGATTATTTTTATATTTATTAGTTTATTTTTGACCATTTTAATATAATTTAGTATAATTAATTTCCAATTAATATGTCTTCATAAATAAGTATAAATATAAATACATAAATCGGGTATTTTGAATGCGCCGAAGGAAGGGGTAGTATAGGGTTATTTTTAAATATGGAATATTGAATGCCAAAAGTGGAATTTTGAATGCGGTAGCGAAGGGTAGTTTATTATAGGGATGCATTCAAAATACCCGATTTACATATTTATATATATATTAGGGTGGCGCTTATTTCCCAAAGTGCTTGAAAACCTGCTCCACAACCGGAAATCTTTTCTTTATACCTATGATTGCAATAAAGAAACCCGAAAAAAAAGAAAAAAATTCGGAGGCGCTTTTCAAAAAACGCTTTTTTCGCTTTTTTTCTCAAAATTTTTACTTCTGGGAGCTGCCACTTCTCTCTATATTTTTTTAGGCATTTCTAGTCTACATAGATAATTAGTATAACTTCAGATAGAGTTTTTAGAATCAATTCTGAGGCAAAAAAAATTTTTTTGTCTAAGCTATACGCTTTTTTTACAATAAAAAAACCGCAAAAAGGTACTTTTTTCGTGGTTTTTTAAGTTTACCGATAGGATACGGCCCAGGAAGGCTAAAATAAGTTACAGAATAACAAAGTAGAGTCCAAAACCTTCAATTTCGTCCTTGTCCGAAGTCTGTAAGTGCTTTCGTTACAGAGGTATGACCATTTAAAGTTAGGAAAAAAATCGAAGTACAAAATCTATGAACTTGCTACTAATATATTAAGGGCGCTTTCATTTTCCAATGTAAAAATTTATGGATTTGTTATTTATTGTAACTTATTAAATTAATTAAAAATTAATTAAGCTAATTTGTTGTTTATAAAAATTGCTGGAGGAATACGGGACATGCAGATAAAACGGGAAAAATACGGGGAATACGGGATTAATTGAATTAATGCTACGAATTAAGTTAATTAATATAATTTAATAAAAAAAACATTTACAAAAATGTATATAAAAAAATATACATAAGAGTTATATTACCCTGTTTTCAACTTTTTTATAAAATCTTTTTTAGTAGAACTGGCCAATAAATTTTTTCGACTTTCATCAATAAACTGAAGTAAGTACTGTTTCTGATCTTCATCATGAGCCCGGGTATTTACATATTCTTCAGTCAAATGAATTGCTCTTTCGGCACAATCATTGACTACCATCAGGTGTTTTAATTTTTCACGGCACTCTACGTACGAAGAATCCATTTCCCACAAATTACAATCACGTTTCAAAAAACTATTGTCCAAATTAAATGTAATAAAAAAGTTCAAACTTTGGCTGTTTGTAAAATAGTCAAGCGTTTTATCATATAACCCCCGAATACCTTCATAAGATGAATCAAATTTTTTAATATAATTACTTTCATTTACTGGTTTTCTATTTAGCGATTGAACTATACGTTCTTTGGTTGTAATATCAACTTCAGTATCGAAAAGCGACAGAATACTGAGTTCTGGTGATAAATACCAGAGATGATTTCGGAACTTGTGCAATGTAGCGTCCGATATGTCTTTGTCAATCTCTTTGAAATCAACTAATGATTTTATTAATTTCAAATCATTGTTTGGAGCAGAACTAGCTAAAGAAGCAGTGTACCATGGAGTAAGATAGATAAATACAATAAATTTGCATACAGCATATAATTTATCTTCATCTCGCTTACTCACTTTGAAAGGTTTTCGGAATAAATACATTTTTAGCGAATATATACCTTTCGCCATCCAACGGGCATGGTGAAGAGCTCCTGGCTTTTTCAAAGCTATACCTTCTCCGACACCCAAGAAAATCAAACAGAGCTCCAACAATTCTCTGTAATCATGTCTAGGTTGCTGATTTTCTAAAAATTTGTTAATATATTGAATTGTTTCGGGAACTTTATTCTTTAAAGATGTGTCTAGTTCAGCTAGTCCATTCTCGAAAGAATTCATATCGAAATTAGACCATTGATCTCGAAACCTTTTGAAGATTGGTACATCTGGACCACTAGTGCCAGGAAATTTTTGTTCGAATGCTGCTCTTAATAAGAGCTCAAAGACATGACGGCGACAAGCCAAATATAGCAAATTCTTGTCCATTAGCTGTTCTAAAAGAATTGCTGTACCACCTTTCTGTCCTAAATTGACATTTGTTGTATCACAGCACAGTGCATTCGTTAAATCTGTCAATCCCCAATCTTTCAACGATCTATAAATTTCTGAAGCTGTTGTACTCGCCTTTTGGTCTTGCAATGCCGGTACATTAATAATTTTTACAAATTTATCGCTGGATATTAAAATCGTTAATCTGTCCACTTTCTTGCAAGATATATTATCTGAAATTAATTTGCCATCCCAGTGTACAACTAAAAATGTTACAGGAGTGTCTTGAATTAACTGTTTCATTTTTTTGAATTCCTGCTGTCGTATTTGAGCCCTTGCAGCATTTATCGATTTACGATTGAGGATTAACGATCCAACGTCAATGTTCAAAGCAGTAGCAATAACCCCAGTTATGAAGAAGGCATCTCTGTCAGAAACTTTAGCTTTGTCAAAAGCTCTCACAACTTCTGTTGTCATTACGTTAATGGTGCCTCGTTCATTTTTCTTTTCATAATCTCTTCCTACTCCAGCATAAACAATACCAGAACTTTGCGAGCTTGGACATGTGTTCTCACTAGACGATTGCTGTGGCGTAGATTCAACATTCGCTCCTAGAAAAAAGCATGTTTCGATTTATAACCAGAAAGCCATCTAAGACATTATATTGAAAATCCAGATCTTCGATGAAATTTGCGACGAATCGATTCGTCATACCCTGCGTCTAGGCTTTTGGGACGAGAGACAAAGGTTTCTTTCGGGGTCTCCTTTAGCCTCTCGCGCGCCGCGTTACAAATTAGTCATCGAAGACTGGTTTTGTTACTTTTAACTTTGAAATGCATAAAAGAAATTATAAAAATAATTTTTCAAATAGTAATAATTTGCATAAAAATACTAATTTAAAACCAACGTAAAAAGTATATATTTACTTCTCTTATCTTCCTCTGAGACGACATTTACATTTTCGTTAGATGTATCTTCGTCAATTAATGTATTTTGGCTTAATTGTTGACTGAGTTCCACTTCTGGCTCAACTAGTTCGGAAGGAGAAGATTGATTACTCATTTCAATATCTTCTGGAGATAAAATGTCTCTCTCTGTAATTGAACGTAAATGTTAAAAAAAACCAAATGCAATAATGATCAAATGATTACATAATATTATAATGTATTATTTACCTGTAAGAGTTCCCAATCTAATAAGCGATATTTTGCCTTTTAAATAATTAATAGGTTTTAACAGAAAAACTTTTTTTACTGTAACATCCATTGAACTAAGTAATTTTATAACAGAATCAGAGGAGATGTCAAATACGTCAGTCATTACTATAAGAAAATCAGTGACCTTTTTAGCCTGTTTTTTACTCTTAGATTTCCTTGCTTGGTTAAAAGATTCGTATAGTCTTTGTAACTTCCGATTACAAGAATCAATTCTTTGAGTTTGTATTGTTGATTCTTCCCATATACTTATAACTTCCTTTACAACAATATTAACAGCATCGACTAATTTGATGAATTTTTTCGTTCGAGTTTCGAACATTAGTCTTTGAAGAACTTTTAAATTAGACGGTAAATATGCTTTATCAAATTCAGAAATCATGCTATCTGTTATATCAGATAATTGTAATTCTTGATGATCAGAAGACATTTTTAATCTTTAATAATAACTAGCCAATTCTGCTCGCTTCGCTCGCTAAAAAAAAAAAAAAAATAAAAAAAATTAAAATTAAAATTTTCTAATGTTTGTTTGTTGTTGATTATATTATTGATGTCAAAAAGTTTTAAAAGTTTTTTTAATGTTTGATTTTCGATAAATAAATAGATTAAATAGTATAAATAAATAAAAAATAAAAGTAGTATAATGATTAGTATAAATAAATTAAATTTAAAAAGTGTTTTTTATAATAAAAGTAGACATTATCTTACATTTAATTTCAGCCCTTGAAAGTTATATTGGGCCTTCGTAGCCAGACTTACTAATCGCTGACTCTCCGGAATGAACTTTTTTACTGTCCGTAGCATTCAAGACACCAAAATGGGTTTAGAGAGCTGATATTTGGTGAGAATGTTTTAAAAGGGTGTCATTCTCATGTGAGTGCAGGGATTTCCATGTACTAGCTCTGAAAATTTTTTACAACCAAAAAACTCAATTTTTAAATTTAGGTTCACACATATTTTTTGCTGTAAAAAATTTTCAGAGCAAGTGCATCAAAATCCCTGTACTCACATAAAAATAACACCCTTTTAAAACATTCTTACCAAATATCAACTCTCTAAACCCATTTTGGTGTCTTGAATGCTACGGACAGTAAAAAAGTTCATTCCGGAGAGTCAGCGATTAGTAAGTCTGGCTACGAAGGCCCAATATAACTTTCAAGGGCTGAAATTAAAGGTAAGATAATGTCTACTTTTATTATAAAAAACACTTTTTAAATTTAATTGGAAGTTATGTTGGGCCTTCGTAGCCAGACTTACTAATCGCTGACTCTCCGGAATGAACTTTTTTTATTGTCCGTAGCATTCAAGACACCAAAATGGGTTTAGAGAGCTGATATTTGGTGAGAATGTTTTAAAAGGGTGTCATTCTCATGTGAGTGCAGGGATTTCCATGTACTAGCTCTGAAAATTTTTTACAATCAAAAAACTCAATTTTTAAGTTTAGGTTCACACATATTTTTTGCTGTAAAAAATTTTCAGAGCAAGTGCATCAAAATCCCTGTACTCACATAAAAATAACACCCTTTTAAAACATTCTTACCAAATATCAGCTCTCTAAACCCATTTTGATGTCTTGAATGCTACGGACAATAAAAAAAGTTCATTCCGGAGAGTCAGCGACTAGTAAGTCTGGCTACGAAGGCCCAATATAACTTTCAAGGGCTGAAATTAAAGGTAAGATAATGTCTATTTTTATTATAAAAAACACTTTTTAAATTTAATTTATGCGCAATACGCATAAAGCACATATGCAGATATACTTTTCATGTCTGCTTTTTTTTTGAAGTTAAGTATTTCAAATATTGTTTTTAAACAGTAATTCATAGAATAATTCAATTAAAATCAATCTAACCTATCTTTTCAACGTTTATACTACTGCCGCGGTATATTCCAGTTTATTTAAAATAAATAAAGCGCGTTAATTAATAATTTTATTCATTGCATAGAATCTACCTAGATTCAGGCACGCGCACTATGTAAAAGGCACATTTGATCTATGCAGTTTCCATGTAGATCTGGAACTCGGTTTCCAGCGAGATTGTTAAAATCTAGGTGCTTTCCATGGATAAACCCGGCAACGATTCTGGAGGTGATTTTGGTATTGAGCAGCCAACTTTACACTATCGAAATTTGTACACCAAATTCACAGATTCTGTGCTTACATTTTTTTACTAAATTTGAACGGTCATATCTTTGTAACGAAAGCACTTAGAGACTTCGGACAAAAACGAAATTGAAGGTTTTGGACTCTACTTTGTTATTTTGTAACGTATTTGAGCCTTCCTGGGCCGTATCCTATCGGTAAACTTGAAAAACCACGAAAAAAGTACCTTTTTGCGGTTTTTTTATTGTAATAAAAGCGTATATCTTAGACAAAAAAATTTTTTTTGCCTCAGAATTGATTCTAAAAACTCTATCTGAAGTTATACTAATTATCTATGTAGACTAGAAATGCCTAAAAAAATATAGAGAGAAGTGGCAGCTCCCAGAAGTAAAAATTTTGACAAAAAAAGCGAAAAAAGCGTTTTTTGAAAAGCGCCTTCGAATTTTTTTCTTTTTTTTCGGGTTTCTTTATTGCAATCATAGTTTTTAGGTATAAAGAAAAGATTTCTGGTTGTGGAGCAGGTGTTCAAGCACTTTGGGAAATAAGCACCACCCTAATATATATATATATATATATATACATATATAAATATATAAATCGGGTATTTTGAATGCATCCCTATAATAAACTACCCTTCGCTAGCGCATTCAAAATACAAATACAAACAAATTCCACTTTTGGCATTCAATATTCCATATTTAAAAATAACCCTATACTACCCCTACTTTCGGCGCATTCAAAATACCCGATTTATGTATTTATATATATATATATATATATATATATATATATAATTCTAAAAGTAATTAATACATTACATTTATAGGATTTAAATCTATTACACTATTCTGTCATTTTAGAACTTATTTAATAAAAATTTTAGGAATTTCATTAAAAGAGTGATATCTAGGAGGATAAGGTATAACTCATTCAATTGAATTATTTAAATTTTTTATAAAAATTATAATTCGACATGAAATAATTCTCTCTCATAAAATAAAAAAAAATATATTGTTCTTATTAAAGAAATTATTCTTCCTATTGAAGAAATCACATTTCAACAAGCATATGAATCAGGATAATCAGAATATCGTCGAGGTATACCTCTTAATCCTAAGAAATGTTGAGGAAAAAATGTTAAATTTACTCCAATAAATATTATAAAAAATTGAACTTTTAACCAATTTTGATTTATTCTATATCCAAATATCATAGGATATCAATAAATAAATCTTCCAAAAATAGTAAATACTGCTCCTATAGATAAAACATAATGAAAATGAGCTACTACATAATATGTATCATGTAAAATAATATCAATTGATGAATTAGATAGTATAATTCCAGTTAATCCCCCTACTGTGAATAAGAAAACAAATCCTAATAATCATAAATTAGTAACATTAAAATTTAATTTTGTTCCATTTAATGAGGCTAATCAACTAAAAATTTTGATTCCTGTAGGAACAGCAATAATTATAGTTGCAGAAGTAAAATAAGCTCGAGTATCAACATCCATACCTACAGTAAATATATGATGAGCTCATACAATAAATCCTAAAATTCCAATTGAAATTATAGCATAAATTATTCCTATTACTCCAAATGTTTCTTTTTTTATTCTTTCATTTCTAATTATATGAGAAATTAATCCAAATCCTGGTAAGATTAAAATATAAACTTCTGGATGACCAAAAAATCAAAATAAATGTTGATATAAAATTGGGTCACCTCCTCCAGCTGGATCAAAAAATGAAGTATTTAAATTTCGATCAAATAATAATATTGTAATAGCTCCAGCTAATACTGGTAAAGATAATAATAGTAAAATAGCTGTTAATATTATAGCTCATCCAAATAATGGTATATTTTCAATTTTATAAACTTTTATATTTATTATAGTACTAATAAAATTAATTGATCCTATAATTGATGATAAACCTGCAATATGTAATGAAAAAATAGATAAATCTACTGAAGGTCCACTATGAGCTAAAAGTTCATCCAGTTCCAGTTCCTGTTCCAATAAATATTCTAGAAATTAGTAACATAATTCTTGGTGGAAGTAATCAAAATCTTATATTATTTATTCGAGGAAATGCTATATCTGGAGCTCCTAACATTATTGGAATTAAATAATTTCCAAATCCTCCTATTATAACAGGTATAACAAAAAAAAAAAATTATTGTAAATGCATGTGTAGTAACAATAGAATTATAAATTTGATCATTTCCAATTAAAGATCCAGGTCTTCTTAATTCTAAACGAATAATTATTCTTATTGATAAACCCATAATTCCAGCTCATATTCCAAAAATAAAATATAAAATTCCAATATATTTATGATTAGTTGATATAAAGCATATTTTCATATTTATATAGTTTAAAATAAAACATTATATTTTCAATATAATAATATAAAATTAACTTATTATAAATTTTATTTAAAAATTTTACTAATTATCTTAATATCTTCAATATTATATTTTATATATTAAACTATTTAAATTTAAATAATTAAAATAATTAATAATCAAATTATTCTAAATATTAAAAATATTAAATTATTTCTATTACTTAATTTATTAAATATACTAAATTCTTTTGAAAATTTATAAATTAAATTTTTTATAAATATTTCCCTTCAACCTTTATCATAAATTTTATAATTTTTACTAAAATTTATAAAAATAATAATAAATATTGGAGTAAAATTATATAAAAATCACATTTTTCCTAAAAAATATTTAATTAAATATATAAATTTATATTTTATTATTATATAATTTAATTTACCTAAAAAAATAAAAATTAAACAAATTAATAAAATTATAATTTTTTCAATATTTATTAAAAAAATATTTTCAATGTTATTAAATAAAATTAGATTTATTATTCTTCCAAAAATAATTGATAAAATTGTTAAAATAATTATTGGATAATTTATAAATTTAAAATCTTTAATATTACAATAACATAAAAATTTATTATAATTATTTATTAAATAAAATAAAATTCGAATTGAATAAGAAACTGTTAAGCCTGTTCTTAAAAGAAGTAATAAATAAATTAAATTATTTCTTATGTTTATAAATATAAATTCTAAAATTTGATCTTTAGAATAAAATCCTGATATAAAAGGTATACCACATAACGATAAATTACCAATAATAAATATACTAAATGTTATTGGTATTAATAATTTTATTTTATTTATATAACGAATATCTTGATAATTCTGTATTCTATGAATTAAAATTCCCGATCTTATAAATATTATAGATTTGAATATAGCATGAATAATTAAATGAAAATAAGATAATTCTCAATTTTTTATTCCATAAATTATTATTATTAATCCTAATTGAGATAAAGTTGAATAAGCAATAATTTTTTTTATATCATATTCAAAATTTGCTGATAATCCAGCAAATATTATAGTTAATAATAATAAACCAGTTAGTGTAATATAAAATAATAAATTAATATTCTTAAAAATTAAGTAATGAAATCGAATTATTAAATAAACTCCTGCCGTAACTAAAGTAGAAGAATGAACTAATGAAGAAACTGGAGTTGGAGCAGCTACAGCAGCTGGTAATCATGAAGAAAAAGGCATTTGAGCTCTTTTAGTAAATGAAGCAATAATAATTATAAAAATACATAAATTATTTAATTGATTAAAATTAATAAAATTTCAAGATCCTATTAATAATATTATTTTAATTGATAATAAAATTATTACATCACCAATTCGATTTATTAAAATTGTTAATATTCCTGAATTAAATCTAGAATAATTTTGATAATAAATAATTAAACAATAAGAAATTAATCCTAATCCATCTCATCCAATTATTAAACTAATTAAATTAAGACTAATAATTATAAAAATTATAGAAATAATAAATAATAATACTAGATAATAAAATCGAATATTAAATAAATCATGACTTATATATTCACTACAATATATTATAATTATTGATGAAATTAATATAACAACTCTAATAAAAAAATTGAAATTCAATCTATATATATATATATATATATATATATATATATGAATATTTAATGAATTTAAAATAAAAATATTTCATTCTATAAATATTCTATTTTTATTATATAGAGTAAGTAAACTAATAAATATAAAAAAAAATCTAAAAATTGATATAAATATTCTTCTCAAATAATATAATAAAATAATTTAAAGATATAAAAATATCATATTTGACACCACAAATCAAAATTTTTAAAATTAAATTATTTAAATTTTAATTAAATAATTCTATTTTTAATACTAAAAAATTTAAAGGAATTCAATGTAATAATAAATTTAAAAATTCATAAATATTAATACTATTTTTAATTTTTAATTTATTAATAAAATTTCCATGAGAAATAAAAGAAAATAAAAATAAAGAATATATAGCTCTAAGATATATTCCTATAATTAAAATAATAATTATATTAATAGATCAATTTAATGTAATATTAATAATTATAATTTCTCTTAATAAATTTAAAGAAATAGGAGAAGATATGTTACAAGCACAAAATATAAATCATCATATAACTAAAGAAGGAAAAATCCTAATTATTCCCTTATTTAAAAATATATTACGTCTTTTAGATCGATAATAAAATATATTAACTAATATAAATAAAGCTGAAGAACATAGACCATGAGTTAATATTATTAATAATCCTCCATAAAATCTTCAATATCTTAAGCTTAAAACTCCTAATAATATTATTCCTATATGAACAACTGATGAGTATGCTACTAAAATTTTTAAATCATATTGTCGTAAACATATTAATCTTAAATTTATTATTCCAATTAATGAGATAATTATTAATTTATAATTATATTGAATACTATAATTTATTATTATTATTATTATTCGTATAATTCCATATCCACCTAATTTTAATATAATAGCTGCTAAAATTATTGATCCAGTTACTGGAGCTTCAACATGAGCTTTAGGAAGTCATATATGAAATATAAAAATTGGTAATTTAACCTAAAAATGCAAATAATATAAATCAAAAAAATAAAAATTGATTAAATTTAATATTAATTATTATATTTAATAAAATTATATAATTTAATCTATTAAAATAATTTAATAATCCAAAAATAATAAATATTAAAGGTAAAGAAGCAAATAATGTATATATTAATATAAATATAGAAGCATTTAATCGTTCTGGTTGATAACCTCATCCCATAATTAATAAAAAAGTAGGAAATAAACTAATTTCAAATCATAAATAAAATATAAAATAATTTATAGATATAAAACTTAAACATAATCTTAATAATAATAATAATAAAATAAATGAATAAATATTTTTATTTTTAAATTTTAAACTAATTAAAAATATTAATGAAATAATTCAAATAGATAAAATTATTAATCTTACTCTAATAAAATCTCCCCCTATTCAATTGTAAATTAATATTCAATTTATAGAATATCTAATTTTTAATATTATTAAAAATATTAAAATTATTAAACTTAATCTTATAACTCTTATTAATATAAGTTTATTTAAAATAAATCTATTTAATATTAATAAAATAACAAAAATTAAATTTATTATCATATTAAATTTAATAAATTAATAGAATCATTACCATATGTTCGAATTAAAATAATTAAAATAGTTAATCCTAAAACTCTTTCACATACTACAAAAACTATAAAATATAAAATTAAAATTATTCTATTATTTAATAATAATATATTATTTAATAATATTAAAGTTCTCAATATAATAAATTCTAACCTAATTAATGTTATTAATAATTGAGAATAATAAAATACAAATATAAATATAGAAAAAATAAATATTATTAAAAAATAATAAATATTTATATTAATATTAGTTATTAATTTAAAAAAAATATTAATTTTGTAAATTAAATATATAAATATATTATATAACTAAATAAAAAAATAAATAACTCTTATGTCTATAATTCCCAATATTATAATTTTAAAATAAACTATTTTTTGTAAATGATAAAATCTTGAATTTTAATTTACATTTATTATATTAATATTATACTAATAATTAATTTAATTATTAATTTTATTCCTTATCAATTTAATAAAATTCATCCATTAATTATGATATTAATTTTATTTATATTAATATTAATATCTTCAATTTATTTACGAACCTATTCTAATAACAATTGATTTTCTTATATTATATTTTTAATAATAATTGGTGGAATAATAATTATTTTTTTATATTTTACAAGATTTATTAGGAATATAAAAACATCAATTAATTGATTTTATTTAATTAAATCACCAATTAAATTTTCTTTAATCTTAATTTTTATAATGATTATAATCAAATTAAATTACATTTTTTTTAATTGAAATAATAATTATAATGAAATTGAATCTTTATTAAATACAAATTTCATAGAAAAAATTAATAAAATTATATATATATATATATATATATATACATATAATAAAAATTTTTCTACATTAATTGCAATTTTATATTTATTAATTTGTTTAACAATAATTGTGAAAATTATATTATTTAAAACTTTTACTTTACGAAAAATAAATTAAAATGAAAAAATCTATTTTTAAAAAATTTATATTATTAAATATTATTTATAATTCATTAATAAATTTACCTACTCCTTTAAATATCTCAATTTGATGAAATTTTGGTTCATTATTAGGATTATGTTTAATTATTCAAATTATTACAGGATTATTTTTATCAATACATTATACAGCAAATATTAATTTAGCATTTAATAGAGTAATGCATATTATTCAAGATGTAAATTATGGTTGATTATTACGATTAATTCATATAAATGGAGCTTCCATATTTTTTATTTGTATATTTATTCATGTAGGTCGAGGATTATATTATAATTCATTCATTTTAAAATCTACATGGTTAATTGGTGTAATTATTATATTAGTTACAATAGGAACAGCTTTTATAGGATATGTTTTACCTTGAGGACAAATGTCATTTTGAGGAGCTACAGTTATTACTAATTTAGTTTCTGCTATTCCCTATATTGGAGAATATATTGTATATTGATTATGAGGGGGATTTTCAGTAGATAATGCTACATTAAATCGATTTTATTCCTTTCATTTTATTTTACCATTCATTATTTTATTTCTAGTAATTATTCATTTAACTTTCCTCCATGAATCTGGATCTACTAATCCAATAGGATTAAACAGAAATATATTTAAAATTCCTTTTAATCCATATTATTCAATTAAAGATTCATTAGGATTTATTATTTTATTAATAATTTTAATTAATATCTGCTTAATTAATCCTTATATATTAACTGATCCAGAAAATTTTACTCCAGCTAATTCAATAGTAACTCCAGTACATATTCAACCAGAATGATACTTTTTATTTGCTTATGCTATTCTTCGATCTATTCCTAATAAATTAGGGGGAGTAATTGCCTTATTATTATCAATTTTAATTTTAATAATTTTACCTTTTAATATGACTTATAATATAAAAGGATTAAAATTTTATTGAATTAATAAAAATTTATTTTGATTATTTTTTAACTTATTTATCATTTTAACATGAATTGGAGCTTGTCCCGTTGAATCACCTTATATTATTATTGGACAAATTTCATCATTAATCTATTTTATTTATTTTATTTATAGGCCTATAATTAATAATGTATATGATAATAATTTACTTAATAATTTATATGATAATAATCTAATTAAATATTTATTAAATTTTTTTATTAAATATATGAATTTTATTCATACTATTATTTATTAAATAAATTACTCTCCCTCAATAATTTATCCAAACAAACCTAAAATATTACCTAATATCATAATTTAAACAGTAAACTAAATCATTAAAATTACTAATATCTCAATATTTTAAATTCTTTAAATAAATTACTCTCCCTCAATAATTTATCCAAACAAACCTAAAATATTACCTAATATCATAATTTAAACAGTAAACTAAATCATTAAAATTACTAATATCTCAATATTTTAAATTCTTTAAATAAATTACTCTCCCTCAATAATTTATCCAAACAAACCTAAAAATATTACCTAATATCATAATTTAAACAGTAAACTAAATCATTAAAATTACTAATATCTCAATATTTTAAATTCTTTAAATAAATTACTCTCCCTCAATAATTTATCCAAACAAACCTAAAAATATTACCTAATATCATAATTTAAACGAAAAAAAAATTATTATTGCAATAATACATAAGCATATGAACATTAATTTTTTAAATTTATACTTCTTTAGTTGATGTTAACCATTCATTATAATTTAGTTATGATATACCATTTAAAAGTAGTGAAATCTTCCCGCCCCTGCCCCCCCCCCCCCAAATAAACCTTTTAAAGTTAAAAGGCTGGCAAGTATAAGGTCGTTTTTTTCTGAAAGAATTAAGATTAATCGTTGTATTATAAACACTTTTGATTGTTCTATTGCCTCTATCGCTCGATGTGATAATTAGTGTAAGATGTAATAATTACCGAGTGGCCCGAAGAGATGTTTAAATTAATTCACTCTAACCAGATTTCTAATCCAGCTTTAGCAAATAGAAAATTAATAAACGTACACAATAAACCCGCTAGAAAATTGTCTGCATTGTCATTGAAAGTTTGACTTTAATTTATGGAATCAAATGACCGTAAATAATAAAGCACTTGGAATGGAATTTAAGTTACATAAATGTTATACACAGTTTGAAAATGAATCTTTAATTTACATAATGAAATAGACTTATAGAATAAAGCACTTAGAATTTTCACCATATAAGAATTATCGAGAGTTCGAAAATTAATTTTGATTAAAACAATGAAATACCCGTATAGATAGAATTTTAATTATCTTCGAATAAATTAACTTTATGATAATAGAACATGATTCTTTGTTTTAAAATAAATTATTCTTTCTCTGTTACAGGTGATCCGATGAACTTGTTGTAATATAAAAAAAATGTATAAACAGCAGACTTTACTGAATCCGCCTTATTTATCACTGTAAGTAATATATATAAAAATCTGGAAAAATAAAACATAACATTTGAACACAAAATAAATTTAAGAACGTGTACACATTCATTCGACGACTTTTGAAATAATCAAAGATTAAAGCTTTCAAAACTTCAAAACTCAAAGCTTGTCCAATCGATAAACCTGGAAGTTGTCATGGAATCTCTGTGACTAATTTACTTACTGAAAATTTAGTTCTTTTCAATTTCCAGAGAGTAGAAAGGACAAACTGCTTCCAGAATGTGGATGAGCCTGACTTTTTTTCAAGCGAAGTATACCTTGTCCTATTTAGAAGAAAAAAAGAACATATAAGTTATTAAGCCCATCACTCAAAAAGATAGTATGAACAATTTTAAGTCGACACCATTGACTAGTTTTGAATATTATAATTTTGAAACTTTTAAATGTTGATATTTTAAAACTAGTCAATGGTATCTATTTAATATTTATCATAGTATCCTTTGGACTGATGGGCTTCACAACTCATTAGCTATTTTTATCTTCTAGATAGCAAAACGTACAGTTCCCGTGAAAAGAAGGCAAACAGATCCATGATCTGGAAGCTGGTTATACTTCTTTCTCTCTGGCAATTGAACAGAACTAATTTTTCATTTAGTAAATTAATCATAGGGATTTCATAACAACTTTCATATTTATTGGTTGCACCTACTTTGACTTTTTAAATTTTGAAAGCTTTAATCTTTAATTATTTTAAGCACCTAATCTTAATAATTGTGTAATTTTATAATACGTAACCATAATAAATGTTACGACAGAAATACTTTTTAAACATAAAATTTGGTGACACTGGATAAAAGTTGTTAAAGTTCATATATTTATTGATCCATCATTAAATAGATACAATTATTATTCTTGTCAATTGAGTTCTTCCGGCATTTCTTATAAAGAATTCTTGGTTCAAAATATTTTTCCACTTCAGTAATTTCATTTTGTAAGTATAATATTTATTATTCTTGTCAATTGAGTTCTTCCGGCAGGTCTCATAAATAATTTATGAATACGTAATCATAATAAATGTTAAGTCAGAAACACTTTTTAATCATGAAATTTCATTACACAGGATAAAATTTGTTAAAGTTCACGTGTTTAGTGGTCCATTATTAAATGGATACATTTATTATTCTTGTCGATTGAGTTCTTCCGGCATTTCTTAGAAAAAATTCTTGATTCAAAATAATTTTGCACTTCACTAATTTCATTCCGTAAGTATAATGTTTATTATTCTTGTCAATTGAGTTCTTCCGGTATGTCTCATAAATAATTTATGAATACGTAACCATAATAAATGCTTTAAAATGGCGAGCAATAGAAATACCCGCACATTTTGCCAAGCTAGGCACATTATTTAGCGAATGTTCTAGAATTTCTTTGAAAATTACAAATCCGCACACTTTAACAATAATGACATTAAAGAATAATTCGATTGCAACATCGACATCGTCTACAGTTCCGCGGAAGTATTTGTAATAAAAATAGTTATTTAGGCAATAACTTTGATGTTGCTCGGGCACCGAATTAGTTATAGTTGCAGTTTAAATAATCATCTTCTCTACGCCTCCAGTCTTTAGCCTGTACATCCACATGTGTTGCTGGAAAATATTTATTTGAATTTAATATTTAGTTAATAACCATAGAATAACTATGAAATAATAGATACTTACAGGTATTTATCTTAAAAACAGATTCCTAGTCATTCGCTGGTAATCAATCCTATCTCTAACTGGTATCCACTTCTTCTGGAACTGATAAATTATGTTTGTTATAATGATAATTGATTTTTTAAATAATTTTAAAAATGTACTTACATTATGATAGTCTTCTTCGCCCCATTTTTTGAATGTCAAGAACCGCGTTATTGGTTCTCTCGGTTCCGATTTAGGGGAGAACAACCATCTAACACAAAACACATGGCTGGCACACCGGATAACTCTTCTTCTTTATCTTCAATCGGTAACAACGATTAATTTAAAGTTTTTCCTCGGAGTTCGAAACGACGCACACTTTAAGAATGTCCTTTGCTCCACGAGGCTGTATTTCGGACTTCTTGGAAGACAAAAGAGAAGGAGAAACATGCGACTTTTCCATCTGCGCGCATTGAAGATAAAACGTATGATAAAACTCTCTATCTCTCTCTTGCAGCCAGGATTCAAAGCTGTGTATAGCTACATCGTCGACCCCTCAGCACTCTACTGTAAAGATATAGTCGTAGTAGGTATGGCCCTATACTGTTATAGCAAACACGGCCTGTGCTGTGCAAACGGCGCGCAAGGCCTCCTTCGCGAGGGGCTACCTGCGTCGGCGAAAAAGAGCCGACTCCAGACTCGAAACCCCATGCTGCGATCGGTACAGATGAAAAGGGTGCCGGCGTTTCCGAAACTTATCCGATAGTTTTCCGAGTTTTTTAGAGAATCCGCGAGTTTTTTAGAGTTATCTGCGTGAGATGACGGCGGCGGGGTGTTGGTTTGAAAATGAAAATCTGCGACAGCGTCAGTTTGTGTCTCCGTGTCCAAGCTATAACTTCTACGTTTAGAGAAATGGAGTGGTTTGTGTCATTTTTGATCGCCCATGTGTTCGCTCTAGTATTGAAGAGTAAGGTGAGGAGACACAAGGAAGCGGTGAAAACGTTTCTTTACTGGAAATGTTTCAAAATTTATCACTACAGCAACGATGGTAAAGCAACCTTATTTTTGTGGTACATATAGAATACTGCAATTGATTGTGTGGTCAAAATTATAAAAAACTACGCCGTGATTCAATTAAAAAGTGCGGTGCTACAGAGAAAACTTTACGTGCCAAAATTTGACGGGCGACGCGTATTGTCTCGAGCACCAGCGGCTTTTGGGTCCGTCGGTGAGGGGCTATAAAGTAGCCGAACTATTTTTGCATTATGGCCTACAGCATTACCAGAGTCTTGAGTGGCAAATACGGCTTGGTCATAAGCAAAAATTCGATCTGCGTGACGACTGGGGTCACAAAAAGCGCACCGAGGAGATGGAAAGAGCTGCCGAGGTCTTCTGCTACTAGACAAGCACGACCGTATTATAACAGCCGAGGAGGCCGAGGCTCGAGCCGAGATCGAGCGACAAAAGCAGGAGGATGACAATGACGCCTTCCTGCGCGAGAGTAGAGCGTGAGGCAGCACATAAGGTGAAGGAGCTGGCGTGCGATGATCGCAGAGGAGTCTTCGCAGTTTTCGTCAATAATATGGTAAGTTTTAACACATTGTTCCATTATAACATTGTATAGATTTTTAAATAACTAGAATATTTATTTTCCATGCTCAGCTTATACATATTTAATTATATCGAAGTATATCTGACAAATACTATTATGTCTGTCTGTTTAAACTCATATACTTTTTTTTAAAAAATCATTTTTTTATAATAGTCTAAAATTTTTTAATTTTCCCTAGCTTCCTTTTTATCCTACCATTATTTTAGTTTTTCTCATTTTCCTATCACATAGCCTGTATATTCATAACACTTAACGGTTTTTTTCGAAAATTAGTTTGTTATATTTATAGCAATTGCTTACGGAATTTACGGTCTATTGAAAGTCAATGCATTTGATCTCATTCACCTAATTTGTATCCATTAGCCGGATACGTTTTAAATACACCTACAACTCGGTATCATTTTCAGAGATCTCGACTCGATGCTCTCGGCCCCTCGGCTAGTTTCGCTTCTTCTTGGCTAGTGCCGATCCCCTCGGCTAGCTCCCCAATTGTTTTAAAAATTTGGTATATTGATACTTACTTTTGATTGTTGCACTCCAGGAATTTTTAAAACTGATGTCATTATCTTTAGGATTGGCTTGATATTATCAATTGTAGTTAACAGTAAAATTAAGCGACGAAAAAGTATTTCAAGTTGAGTTATCAATCCACTCCAGGTCGTTATACCTGGACCTAGTCCAGCTTCTAATGGCAAGCAATCCAAATAACATGCTATATTGTGTAAAATAATTGCCAGAAATTCAATTGGTAACGATTTCTTGACGTTGAGACTCTAAAAATAAATTAAGATTTAAATATTTAAAAAATATAAGTTTTACAATTTTATGTTCCATTATATGTATATAAGCCAAGCAACTGAGATTTTATCAAAAAAGTAATAAAGAAGCTGGCGATTGATGCCATTCGACAGTAAATAACGCCTCTGCAGCTGAACGTGATTATTTTATAGCTATTAACAAAACAATGTATTTACATACACTATCTAATATGATTTTATCCCTCGGTAGTTGGTTTAATTATATAGAGTTTTATTTATTATTTAAATATATTTTTTCAGATGGAAAATTCAATTTTTTGGTTTTGACAAGTGATTTTTATCTTTATTTAGCTTATTAGAGTAGCTCCATCTTGTAGTGAACTTTCACTTTTTCTACTATTAAGTCAGAAGTGTATTATAACATAGTTGCAACATATATATATATATCTTACTATATTATATAGTTGTTTTGGGCTGAGGTGGAATTTCCCCCCCCCCCTCCCCACTTTTACCCCCTCACCCCCCTTATTCCTTAGAATAGATTATTATTGGAGAAGAAAGACATCATTGGAGATAGGGACGTTAATTAATGGCGCGTTTTTTTAAAGTGGTTTCCCCTGTAGGCCAAATCCACTTTATAGTTTTGTAGATTTATGTTATTATAATTATATAAAATATAATATAAATATATGTGTGTATTTTACATACATCTTACTTTAATATAGTTGTTTTGAGCCGCGCTGGAATTTGCCCCCCCTCGCCCCCCTCGCCCTTTCTCATCCCCTCTCGCCCCCCCCCCTTATTAGCCCCCCCTCAAAAGAACCAAGAAGCGTTTCAAAAGTTTGGTTATTTTTATGCATTTTGCCCCCCCTCGTCGCCACTCATCTGGCCCCCCCTTTGCACCCCCTCAGCAACCCCTCAGCGCCCTCTCAGGTGAAGGTGCTAGGTAGGTGGTGGTTAATAACTGTAGCAATAAGTGGACGGTGTAGGGATAGGTTGAGTAATGGTCGCGATTGAAGTCATAAGTGAAAGGTTTGGTTGTGAAAGTTATCGTTAGTATCATAAGCGGAATGTGTAGATTATAATTGAAGTAGGAAGACATGATCAGAGATAGTGATAAGCGTAATCAGAAAGTCATAGGTGTATGAGATTGGTAGAGATTATGTGTGGAGTGTGGAGATTACGATTGTATTCATAAGTGGACGTTGTAAGGACAGTTGGAGAAGAACAAGATGATTGAATGCAATAGATGGATGGTGGAGGTTCTTGGTATAAGGTAGATTGCAGAGCTAGAAATGGCTGGTGTTGAGTGGAGGCCATAGGTGTACGTGAAGGTGAATGTTAGAAGTCATAATTAGAGGTATTAGTGGGACGCTGGCGATCATGATTAAAAGCGATATGTGGAGGGTGGAAGTGTTGGTGAAGGGAAACGGTAGACTTCATGGGTGTAGATTAAAAGTGTAGGATAAGAGGTTGATGGAAATTTCATGGCTAGATGTGATAGATGGCGGCTGAAAATCATGGGTGATAGGTGAAGGTCAGAAGTCATGGGTGACGCTGATAGTGGGCGTTATAAGGGATAAGTGGAGTGTCGAAGTCATGATTGGAGTCACAAGTCGAAGGGGAAAGTGACACGCGGAGTAGGAGAACTGGATTGCCAGTAACAGATGGACAGTGGAGGTGCTAATTAGTCGGTAAGCTTCATGGGTCGACATTATAGGTGGTGCGGTTTGAGGTTACGAGTAAAGATGCTAGGTGATGCGCGGAATTCATGTGTTCGGAGGTGATAGGTGATAGGTGTAGACAGAAAGTGGAACGTGTGTTCAGATTATGCGTAAAAGGTGGTGGTGGTCATGACTGTAGTTATAGTTGGCCAGTGTAAGAGATAGATGGAATGTAGAGGTCACGATTGAAGTCATAAGTGAAACGTATAAGTGATAGGGAGAGAACGGGGATATAATTGCAGTCATAAGTGGAAGGTGTAGGAAAAAGATGAATTACGAAAGTTATGGTTAGTATCATAACTGGAATGTATAGATTATAATTGGAGTCAGAAGACATGATCAGAGATAGTGATAAGTGTAATCAGAAAGTCATAAATGTAGGAGATAGGTAGATATTATGTGTAGAGGGTGGAGATCGCGATTGCATTTATAAAAATGGACGTTGTAGGGATAGCTGGAGAAGAAGGACATGATTGCTAGGTGGCGACCTGCCATTTTCTCTATGCTAGAGTTCTCTCTTGCAAGAGAAAAACGCAGGCCGAGACCATATAAATGCCGCTTCTCTTCGAAGTGACGGGCGTCTAAGGAAGCTGTCAGAGCCTTACTGAGGAGTCTACTCTGACAGCTGGGACGAAACGCCAACAGAGAAATTTATATTTCTCTCTTTATTTTTTTGAGGCCTGCCTGCATACAGATCTCCATTGTGAGAATATGCAGTGCAGAGCCTATATTCTAAAATTATTTTTGACTCGAGTAGAGCGATAGATTCATGCTTTTAATCTATATATCAAGAAGATAAGGTTGGTCTAATAAGTGGAGCGTTACGTAATAAATTGGGGTGATAGGTGGAGAACATACGTAGAGAATAATAATTTTAGTTGAAAGTCATAGGTAAAGGGTAGATTTTATGATTTAATCGGCCTCATGGGTCGAGATTATAAGTGATGTGAGTGAGGTGCTAATAGCTGAGAGACGGTGGAGTTTCTGGGTAGATGTAGGTGGATGAAAAGGTCATGGGTCAAGGTGATAGGTAAAGGTTTGTGTGTGGACGCTGGAGAAAAAAACTAGAGTCGAGGTGTCGAGGATGTAGATGGTCGGTTGAATGGTGAAGATGACAGGAGCTGATGGCTGAACTATTTTTATAATAACATTTTTCAGTATCATTTGTATACCATGAATTTTATGGCAGTAGGCAAATTTTAAGAATTATTATTAACAATAAATAATAATTATTATTAACAGTCAATAAAATATACATATATTTAAAAATTGAGATTTGAAAATCTAAAAGTTTAAAATCAATTCTTGAAATTGTCACTGTAAATTATTTTTATACATTACCAAAATAACAACTGAAATAATGGGGGTTGGCGAGCGGAGTGAGTAGGGGGTACCCCTCTAGTATATATCTTACTATATTATATAGTTGTTTTGAGCCGCGCTGGAATTTAGCCCCCTCTCGCCCCCCCCCCCTCGCCACCCCTCAGACCCCCCTCAGGCCCCCCTCGGCGCCCCATTCTTCGTTTCATACATGTGGTCATACTTATTCTCATAAATGTTATTTATTTATAATATGACCAGAGGTCAAGACTACAGGAGATAGGTAAATTATGCTTAAAGTAATAAATAGATGTCAGAGGTTACGGTTGGAAATGATAGGTGGAATCTCAAAGTTATAAGTAAAGGTGATAGGTAGAGATTTGTATATGGTTTATAAAATAGATAAAGGGTGAAGGTCATGATTGAAAAACTTGAAGGAAGGCGAAATCATTATGATTGAAAATAATAAGTTAAAAGTGTTTAGTTGAAAGAATGTGTGGAGTCAATGACGAATGCAAGCAATAGGTGGAGGGTAGAAGGGCTAAGTACACCGTCAAGGGATCGGAGGAAGGTTAAATCGTTACGATTGGAAATTATAGTGTATGGTGCTGGCTATAGGTAGAAGTAAGTGAAGGGGTTATGTTGAAAGTTGTAGGTGGAGACATGAGATTATTTTTGACGGTGATAGGTAAAATGTGAAAATCATAGTTGGAGGTTGAAGGGAATAAGTGGATGCAAAGATGAAGTGTGGAGATTCTAGGGGCATGATGCAAGGAGAGATGGAGCATAAAAACTTTATAATTAGAAATGATTACTTGAGAGTCTTAATAACCAAAAATACCTTTTCAAGGTAAAAGGCTGGCAAGTATAAGGTCGTTTCTTCATATAAAACTTGAAGATTAATTTTGCAACTCTTGATATCTCAATGTCACAAAAATTCTAAGTGTTTTCTCTATCTATCAAGGGGCGCGGTAGCGCCTCGATGGCAAGTATAAGGTACGTCAGTACATACGCCGCCGTCGGGCGCTATAGCCAGACCCTATATACGTCTCATAGGCCCTGTTGGAGATGTGACATTCGGTTTTCTTCGCATTAAGAGCTTTGTTTCTCACTTATGAGCACTCAAATGAAAGCTTGGAATAAAACTAGCAAAATCACTTCAGGATCATATATTGTGAAATGGCTTCGATCAAAAGATATTATGAAATGAAGGTTCGGGGTCACGAATTCTTCAACGCGAAAATTCTTCTCCCGTGGCGAAAAATGTTCTCCCCGGAAGTACGTCATAGTTCGTGACGTCAGCTCTACGTATACTATTGCTTGCATCTATACAGTTCATCAAGTGTACAGAAGAGCAGACGATAGTGTATTCACATTTTTTGATTTTTCAATACAATAACACATATGCAGTGTTAAAGAAAAATAAGTATTGTACAAAATAAAGTACCAAAGTGATTTTATTTTCAACATAAAATGCAATTTATAAAGCTGGGTTTGATGAAATATTTAAAAACTGACAGATATAATTATGAAAAATTTTCACAAACAAGACTAATAGCCTCAAATTAGATAAGTATTTAGTTGTACTTTTTTTTTTAAATATACAATACATGAAAGATTCATGACCTGATTCTTTGTTAAAATATATCCTTTTATTTTTCAGGTTTTTTTACTATTAGATTATATAAAGAAATAACTATTCTGTGATGTGGCAGCTAGTAAAGTGTTAAGAATTCATCTTTCAAGAAAGTTTACGTTGTTGAAGTGAATATGTAACTTTTTCTATCGTCTCCTGGGTTCACCTTTCAAGCAAGTTTCTACATTCTTGAAGTGGATGTGTAATTTTTTCTATCGTCTCCAGGGAGGTAGACTCTCAGGCTATTCGTCGAAAGGGATCCTGATGAGAAGCTAGTGACAGTGTTGTATTTTCATCATCTAAGAATCAAAGAAAATTTATACAGAATTTCCAGTTTATATAATTTTCTTGTGATGTGACAAGTTGGTTAAGTGTTAGGATTATATTCAATCTTCCACGCAAGAAAGTTTCTACAATTGTGGAAGTGCTTATGAACAATTATTAAATGTTCCTATCGTCTCCTGGGAGATAGACTCTCAGGCTATACATCGAAAGGGATCCTTACAAATAGCTAGTGTGTTTTATTGTCTTGGTTCAAGAATCGAAGAAAGTTTTAACATAGAGAATATTCAGTATAAGGAAAAAATTGTCTTGTATTGTGAGAAGCTAGTGAAGTGTCAAGAATATGCATCGCTCATGCATGAAAGTTTCTAAGTTGTTTAAGTGTATATGAATAATTCATAACTTTTCCTATCGTCTCCTGGGAGGTAGACTCTCAGGCTATTTGTCGAAAGGGATCCTGATGAGAAGCTAGTGAAAGTGTTGTATTTTCATCGTCCCAGAATCAAAGAAAATTTATACAGAATTTCCTGTTTATATAATTTTCTTGTGTTGTGACAAGTTGGTTGAGTGTTACGATTATATTCAATCTTCCACGCAAGAAAGTTTCTACAATTGTGGAAGTGCTTATGTTAACTTTTCCTATCGTCTCCTGGGAGATAGACTCTGAGGCTGTACGTCAAAAAGAATTCTTATGAATAGATAGTAAAAGTGTTTTATTTTCTTGGTTCAGAGAATATTCAGTTTATATAAGGAAAAAATTGTCTTGTATTGTGAGAAGCTAGTGAAGTGTCAAGAATATGCATCGCTCATGCATGAAAGTTTCTAAGTTGTTTAAGTGTATATGAATAATTCATAACTTTTCCTATCGTCTCCTGGGAGGTAGACTCTCAGGCTATTCGTGGAAAGGGATCCTGATGAGAAGCTAGTGAAAGCAGTGTTGTATTTTTATGGTTCAAGAATCAAAGAAAATTTATACAGAATTTCCTGTTTATATAATTTTCTTGTGTTGTGACAAGTTGGTTGAGTGTTACGATTATATTCAATCTTCCACGCAAGAAAGTTTCTACAATTGTGGAAGTGCTTATGTTAACTTTTCCTATCGTCTCCTGGGAGATAGACTCTGAGGCTGTACGTCAAAAAGAATTCTTATGAATAGATAGTAAAAGTGTTTTATTTTCTTGGTTCAGAGAATATTCAGTTTATAAAAGGAAAAAATTATTTTCTATTGTGAGAAGCTAGTGAAGTGTCAAGAATATGCATCGCTCATGCATGAAAGTTTCTAAGTTGTTTAAGTATATATGAATAGTTTATAACTTTTCCTATCGTCTCCTGGGAGGTAGACTCTCAGGCTATTCGTCGAAAGGGATTCTTATGAATAGCTAGAGAAAGTGTTTTATTTTGTTTTTCAATTACCGTCAATATTTCCTAAAAATTTTTTAAATTGTTCCAAAGTCTAATTTTGGTACATTTATGCATTTATTAGAGAGAGATGGAAAGATAGTTCCTTCTGCTAGAGCTTAATTTGCTCTGTCTTCAAAAATATTTTTTAAAATTTATTTTTAAATGAAACTAAATAAAAATGATTAATGAGCATGGATGTATTGATTATAATTAATGGTTTATTGACTTTTATATAAGTCAAATATCCTTGAAACTATTACATATGGAGTATATGGCACCCGGGTGCGCTTTTCAAAGTATAAAATCTTGATTAGTTTATTTTAATTATTGTAAATGTTAAAACTGAATGTATACGGATATTCTATAGTATTTTTATAATGTCGTGCAACAAAATTTCTCTGGATTACGCTAATATTTCACTGTTTTACCTACATTTTTTTAACAAGTCATTTTTAATAAACTTGTGCTTTTTAATAAATGAGCTGTTATATTTATTTCTCACAGAGAAATCAAGACCTGTGATATTCTGGGACTTTCACAGGTTCTTTTATAATGAGTTAAGCTATCTTTTCAAATGTTTGTGTCTTCGATATTGATGATCGATCAAGTTGAACACTTGTTTTTAAGGCTTAAAAGGTTTATACGTAGAATCACACAGAAGCATTTTGGTCACTCTGAAAATTAAAAATAACTAAGTTTTCGTTAAACATACCAATCAGAGGGATATCATGAGAAATTTGAAGTTTACCATATAGACCAATTTCAAAATAATCATCATATAAGGCATTCAAAATCGAAGAGCTAAAAATTGGTCTAGACGATTAACTTTAAATTTCATATGCTATCCCTCTGATTGATTTGCTCAATTCAAAAATAGTTATTTTTAATTTTCAGAATGCCAGAGTTCAGGCAGTTTCCAGAATGTGGGTTGAGCGTCTCTTTTCCTAAAAGGTAAAAAGATCATACAAGTTTTCAAGCCCACTACTTAGAGGGATAGTATAAGAATTTTGAAGATGGTATAGTTTAGCAGTATTGAGATAATCAGAGATTAGAAATTTCAAAATTCAATAATTCAAAACTGCTGAGCCGTATCAACTGGAAAATTTTTAGATTATCCCTCTAAGTGACTGGCTTGACAATTTATATTATCTATATACATTCAACAGATCATAACGGAATGGAATTTTTTTGCCATGCCTGGTTAGGTCACTCTAGTGTATATATTGTAGTTCATAAATAAACACTACGTTAGTAGCTGATTGCTTTAAATACATCTTACCTTAAAAGCTATAAATTTAGAATATATTTAATAAACTATAACTTGTTTGCTAAATGACTCAATTCAATTTAGAATAGAACTCAATAGAACTCAATAGAACTCAATTTAGAATATATTTAATAATCTATAACTTGTTTGCTAAATGACACTATTCAATATTGACACTAAATTTATGATGTCAACCGTGTAAGTATTTATGTGAAAGTCATACAGGGGATACCACAACTTTACTGACACTATTTTTTACAGGTTTTCATAAAGTTTGAATTCGATTACAGTTTTCTAAACGTTTACCGAATTAGGTGGGTTGCATTAAAAATGATAATACATCTATCATAAAGAATCATAGGGATATTGCAAATTAACTTACATATACTTCTTTTTATTCTAAATATTATTTTCATTATTCCATAATATAGATTGAACAATTGTAAAGGATACGATATAAACTTGTATAAATATTAAAATGCTATATCACTCATGGTCTGCATGACAATAGTATACGTAACGTACAAATGCTTTCGAGAAAGCAGTTATCAATTAATTAATTAGCAATAATTTTAGACGTACAGATTTCTTTGATGTATATTTGCGAAACAAATCATTATGGAACTTAACATAAAATTTAGTGTCAATAAAGGAAAAAACGCGCTATTCTATTTACCTGGAGGGTGGTGTGGAAAAGATAGATTTCTTGGTAAATAATAATGATCTAAAAAAACTATTTACTCTACAGATAGTGTCTAAAAAATAATTATTATTATTATTACAATAATCCATGAGCAAATGTACATTAATATTTTAAATTTATTACTTATTTAGTTGATGTTAACTATTCTCTGTAATTTACATATTATATACCTTTTAAAAGTAGTGAAATCTCTCCCCCCCCCCAAACAAACCTTTTCAAGGTAAAAGGCTGGCAAGTATAAGGTCGTTTCTTCATGTAAAAATTAAAGATTAATTTTACAACTCTTGATAACCTTAATGTAAAAAAAACTCTTAATAACACTTATGCAGACAAAACCAAACTTTTATTAACATTCATACAGACAAAATAAAAATTCTTAGAGCTTACTCTAAAATTCAACTTTAATTTTCAAACTTCGACAATTCTTATGTAGTCGAAATTATAAATGCTGTATTCTATACAGTTATTTAATTATGGAAATTAAAGATCTTGATAACACTTATATAGACAAAATACTAGTAGCTTTACTGCATACTCTTAAGACGTGTTGATATTATAATCGTCAGATCAACAAATAATATATCTTCTTTCCTCTTGTGAATAAGTGATCGAACACAAATACTGGAAGAATATGTGATACTTATAGATCAAGTTGGAAAACAAATAATTATGTTAGGATGAATGTCTTCTTTTACCTCTGCAATGAGTTAATCACAATCACTCAAATCATGATGCTTATACATTAAGCTAAAAAATCCGAAACTCTCATGTATGAAAATATGAACGTGTAACCATCTTCGCGTTAAGGGTCTGTTGGACAGATTACCATTTCTTTAGTGTCACTTCTCCTTCGATTATCTATACCTTCGATTTGACATAAATTCTCATTTTAATTTTAAGAAAAGAAAGTTATGATATCAATAAATAAATTGGCAAGTTTTTTGCTATAAAAAATAATTGTTTTCAAATAAATAAATAACCGATTAAATTGAGGAAGGATTATAAATATATGTGTTCATATAAACACTCAATCCAATTGGAGCATGTGAAAAGGTGGATAGCCTGTGAAAAGGTACAGTCGGGTACAATTAAAACTTTGAATAATTGCGACTGCTGCCACGTTCTGTACATGTAATAGAATGGTATGATGTTCTTACATGACATTATCACATGACAAATGTGCCCATAATATGTAGTAATATCATGTTTGTCTAAAATTATTATGTAATTTAACAAGCTTGTTTCGCATCATGAAAACTTTTTCATTTATTTATGGAAGCTGAGAGCGGATGTACAATCTACTCTACTTAGTAATTCAGTAAATGTATTGCTATCCTTATTTCATTCAAAATCTATGTCCAGGACGATTATATACAATTATATATGAGATTTAAATTCTGTTGATTTACATACATTTAAAAAAAACAGGAACAAATTCTATCATGTAGAACGCAATTTTTTGACGGAAAAACTTGCCGCCCCGTCCTATCATAGATAACGATGTATACCATATTTGAATTATGCAAGGTTAACCAAATTAACTTGTTAATGAAACACCGTTAAAAAATCTCTGAATCGATTTTTCATTCTATATGTATTTATTACTGTCCTTGACGAATTGTTGAAGAATTCAAACTTAATCTTGCAATCATTCTAAGCTCATTTTTGGTTATATAGGACGGGGCGGCAAGTTTTTCCGTCAAAAAATTGCGTTCTACATGATAGAATTTGTTCCTGTTTTTTTTAAATGTATGTAAATCAACAGAATTTAAATCTCATATATAATTGTATATAATCGTCCTGGACATAGATTTTGAATGAAATAAGGATAGCAATACATTTACTGAATTACTAAGTAGAGTAGATTGTACATCCGCTCTCAGCTTCCATAAATAAATGAAAAAGTTTTCATGATGCGAAACAAGCTTGTTAAATTACATAATAATTTTAGACAAACATGATATTACTACATATTATGGGCACATTTGTCATGTGATAATGTCATGTAAGAACATCATACCATTCTATTACATGTACAGAACGTGGCAGCAGTCGCAATTATTCAAAGTTTTAATTGTACCCGACTGTACCTTTTCACAGGCTATCCACCTTTTCACATGCTCCAATTGGATTGAGTGTTTATATGAACACATATATTTATAATCCTTCCTCAATTTAATCGGTTATTTATTTATTTGAAAACAATTATTTTTTATAGCAAAAAACTTGCCAATTTATTTATTGATATCATAACTTTCTTTTCTTAAAATTAAAATGAGAATTTATGTCAAATCGAAGGTATAGATAATCGAAGGAGAAGTGACACTAAAGAAATGGTAATCTGTCCAACAGACCCTTAACGCGAAGATGGTTACACGTTCATATTTTCATACATGAGAGTTTCGGATTTTTTAGCTTAATGTATAAGCATCATGATTTGAGTGATTGTGATTAACTCATTGCAGAGGTAAAAGAAGACATTCATCCTAACATAATTATTTGTTTTCCAACTTGATCTATAAGTATCACATATTCTTCCAGTATTTGTGTTCGATCACTTATTCACAAGAGGAAAGAAGATATATTATTTGTTGATCTGACGATTATAATATCAACACGTCTTAAGAGTATGCAGTAAAGCTACTAGTATTTTGTCTATATAAGTGTTATCAAGATCTTTAATTTCCATAATTAAATAACTGTATAGAATACAGCATTTATAATTTCGACTACATAAGAGTTGTCGAAGTTTGAAAATTAAAGTTGAATTTTAGAGTAAGCTCTAAGAATTTTTATTTTGTCTGTATGAATACAGTTATTTCATTATATTAATCAAAGTTAATTTTTAAACTCTCGATATCCCTTATGTGGTGAAAATTCAGAGTGCTTATTCTAAAAGTCTATTTTCATTATGTAAATTAAAGTCAAACTTTCAATAATAATGTAAATAATATTCTAGCAGGCTTATTGTGTACGTTTATTACTTTTCCCTTAGTAAAGGTTAATAAGAAATGTGATTATAATGCAATGATTAAAAAGGTATTTCTAATTAGTTCAACAAATAATTATGTTAATATATTTGTCTTCTTTTACCTCGTAAAAGAGTGAATCACAGACACTGAAAGAACATGATGCTTATACATGAAGCTGAATAACTTGAAATTTTCATCTATCTGCATCAATATGAATGCGTAAACATCTTTGCTTGAAGGATCTGTTGGACAGACTACCATTTCTTTAGTGTTTCTTCTCTATACCTTCGATTTTACATAAATTTCAATTTTAATATAGTAAAAGAAAGTTATGATATCAATAAAGAAATTGGCAAGTTTTTGTTATAAGAAGCAATTGAGTTGATATAAATAAATAATTGTTTAAATCGGAGAAGGATTATAAATATATATGTATTCATCATTATAAACACTCGACCAAATTGTGACATGTGAAAAGGTGGATAGCCTGTGAAAAGGTACTGTCGGTAGAATTGTCGGAATAACTGCGATTGCCGCCACGTCCTGCGCATTCCAGCTGACGTTTAATGACTGATCACTCTTACGCCGTATTTACTGTGGGAGGTTAGGTCACCGTACTTCCGGTAAATAGAGCATTCCGTGACCGGTCACAAACATGCGCAAAGCATAGCACTAATTCGATATTATTCAAAGTTCAATAGTATCCGAGTGTACATATAGGAATGATGTTCTTACATGACATTATCACATGAAAAATGTGCCCATAATATATTATAGGATTGTTTCGCATTATGAAAACTTTTTCGATTATTTATAGAAGCAACGAGCGGATGCACAATCTACTCTATTTAGTATTTCAGTAAATGTGTTGCTATCCTTATTTCATGAAAAATCTATGTCCAAGACGATCATTTGCAATTAAATATAAGATTTAATTCATACAAAAAATCGATCCCACATTTAAAAAAAAACAGTAACAAATTCTAGCATGTAGAACGCAATTTTTTTTATGGAAAAACTTGCCGTCCCGTCCTATAATAGATACCGATGGGTACTATCTTAAAATTGTGCATGGTTATCCAAAGTAATTTGTTGTTAACAAAACACTGTTAGAAAATCTCGTATCGGATTTTTCATTCTACATGTATTTACTACTATTCTTAACCAATTTTTGAAGAATTCAAACTTCATCTTGCAATCATTGTAAACACAATTTTTGGTTATTTGTATTTGTATGTATGTTTCACAAAAGTATGTTATTATTATCGAATGGTTACAAGATGTTCAATAAAAATAATTATTATTATGTATTACAAAAATGTTATAAAATAAATTTCTATGATCAAAGTTCGGAAATCAATCAAGCTAAAAAATATTAAATTAACATTTATGTTTATATTTTAGTTTTATATCCATACTTAATAAAAAAAATAGAACTACAATTTTTATTTCAGGCTATCGTTCTCACAGTTTAACATAATATTATATTATACATAAATATTATATATAAATATATATTATAAGTATATTAAAAATTTTATGAGGTTCTTGATTACACTGACATTTAGTAGTTCATCGATTATCTATGATAGGACGGGACGGCAAGTTTTTCTATAAAAAAAATTGCGTTCTACATGCTAGAATTTGTTACTGTTTTTTTTAAATGTGGGATCGATTTTTTGTATGAATTAAATCTTATATTTAATTGCAAATGATCGTCTTGGACATAGATTTTTCATGAAATAAGGATAGCAATTTACTGAATTACTAAGTAGAGTAGATTGTACATCCGCTCGATGCTTCCATAAATAATCGAAAAAGTTTTCATAATGCGAAACAATCCTGTAATATATTATAGGCACATTTTTCATGTGATAATGTCATGTAAGAACATCATTCCTACATGTACACTCGGATACTATTGAACTTTGAATAATATCGAATTAGTGCTATGCTTTGCGCATGTTTGTGACCGGTCACGGAACGCTCTATTTACCGGAAGTACGGTGACCTAACCTCCCACACTAAATACGGCGTAAGAGTGATCAGTCATTAAACGTCAGCTGGAATGCGCAGGACGTGGTGGCAATCGCAGTTATTCCCACAATTCTACCGACAGTATCTTTTCACAGGCTATCCACCTTTTCACATGTCACAATTTGGTCGAGTGTTTATAATGATGAATACATATATATTTATAATCCTTCTCCGATTTAAACAATTATTTATTTAAAGCAACTCAATTGCTTCTTATAACAAAAACTTGCCAATTTCTTTATTGATATCATAACTTTCTTTTGCTATATTAAAATTGAAATTTATGTAAAATCGAAGGTATAGAGAAGAAACACTAAAGAAATGGTAGTCTGTCCAACAGATCCTTCAAGCAAAGATGTTTACGCATTCATATTGATATAGATTCAGCTTCATGTATAAGCATCATGTTCTTTCAGTGTCTGTGATTCACTCATTTGCGAGGTAAAAGAAGACACATATATTAACATAATTATTTCTTGAACTAATTATAAATACCTTTTTAATCATTGCATTATAATCACATTTCTTATCAACCTTTACTAAGGGAAAAGTAATAAACGTACACAATAAACCTGCTAGAATATTATTTACATTATTATTGAAAGTTTGACTTTAATTTACATAATGAAAATAGACTTTTAGAATAAGCACTCTGAATTTTCACCACATAAGGGATATCGAGAGTTAAAAATTAACTTTGATTAATATAATGAAATAACTGTATAGATAGAGAAAACACTTAGAATTTTTGTGACATTGAGATATCAAGAGTTGCAAAATTAATCTTCAAGTTTTACATGAAGAAACGACCTTATACTTGCCAGCCTTTTACCTTGAAAAGGTATTTTTGGAGGGAGGAGATTTCACTACTTTTAAAAAGTATGTAATAGTTAAATTACAAAGAATAGTTAACATCAACTGAATAAGTTATAAATTTAAAAATTAATGTGTATATGCTCACTGAAGATGGCCGCGGCAGTGGTACTAGTATTTGTCACTAGCGCCCTAGTTCTAAAAGTGTGCGCGCGTGCTCAGTCTGTGGCGTCGGTAAGTCGCTCTGTAGTCCTGGGGTTATCAACGTTACGTCTGCTATACCGTCAGTGTTTAACCTCTCGCGTGATTAACTTTGTCGCTGCTAAAGTATTTTAAAATTGTTGCTACGGGATCGAAACTCGTACTCAGGAGCAACTATGGATGGTCAGCTACTCCGAGGAGTGATTTCTTTTGGGACTTGTACACTGTTGTGATGGGAAACTTGTGCTTTCCCTTGGTCGATCATTGCTGTTTGGAGTCAGATACGTTATTTTTTTTTATTTAAATTATTGAGACTTTTTGTTGATTTAAAGCACCGGTGCTTTGTTAAAAGAATTTTGTCTTTTTGTTTTCAGGTCACTGGGTCAATGCTGCTTCGAAATTTGTGTGTTACGTCTTAAGAAGATTTTGACGTCTGCCCTGGAATGGCATGCCGAAGCTAGTGCACAAGTTTTCGCTAAAGTTTTTTGTAGTGAGAAGTACAACAGTGGTGTAGAGTGTTTTAATAAACATATTTAATTAATTTACATGACTTGACCAGTGCTTTTGACTTTTTGTAGTTTTTAAATTATGTATATGTGTGAATAAGTGTAAATCACTATGGTGTTTTTCAATAATTATTGTGTGAATTTTTGGATCTCAAGTCTGATTTGTCGAGAACAAGCAAAAAATGGCATAGTTATTTTCACTTTTTTTCCTATACATAATAATTTAATAATAATTCACATGATAATATAATTCACATAATATATATGATAATTCACATAATAATTTAATTTATGTTAAAGTGTTTTGTGTTGTTTGGCTCTGTTTCCCTGGATTTGAATGGACTTATTGGTGTATGTTTATGTCAGACCTATCTGATTGAGTTCGTCTTTTGGAGCAAAGGCCGTCTGTTTCAGATTGCTCTTCCTGGGTTCGACTAAGTTTTGATGTGTAAATAGTGGCTCTCAATAATTGTGCACATTGAATTTAGTTTGTATGTTGGCTTAATTATTTGTTTTATTGCCTATGGAATTGATAATGACTTTTGCCGACCAAGTTTTGTTTGTGCATGAATAGAGGAATACTTATGAACTCAATGCTTCGTGCAAGTGCGTTGCTTTAATTTTTTTAAATTATAGTTTGAAAGTTTTATTTGTGGGTCCAATATGAGATATTAATAATGCTTTTGGGGTGCCTGTCTATTAAGTTAACTATTTGCTTGTTTTGTTATTTGACAGACTCCTATGCTAAACTACTCTGTGGTACGTTAAACTATTTATATTGAGTTAGGGGTATGTGAAAAAGGCGTTGGAAGTGCAAACTGTGAATCTTTCAACGTCTTTTATCTTGGTACACTGTGTTGAATTACGTTCAATGTTTTCTATTATTATTTACACTCTGTATTATAGCTGATAACCTAATTTACTTTCATCGTTAAATATTTATTCATCACAGCCATAAAATTTATATATACTGAATTTACTGCTAAACCATAATATCAAAGAAATTATAAAATATATATATAATATCAACTTCCATTTGGTTCCATTAAAAATGGAATAAATATCTGCAAAAAATATATGTTTACAAAGACCAGAGCTTATATATAATAACTACTCTATTAAGGTACTAAAAAATGTATGTAAAATATACATAGATTTTAATCACTACTATAATAATGACTACATATAGAAATGAGAGCGAAGAATATAATTGAAATAAGTAAGCTACATTTTGAATATTTCGGTCTTCGCCTGATTTAAAATCTGTTATAGCTATAAACTTGTTTTAACATGCTAAAACAATACAATTGAGTTTATCTAAGAACTTATAGTTTTGATTTTTATAGTTATGCACCTGACAATTTAGACCCTAAAGCCATGAAATCGAAGGAGTAAGTATATAATATACACATGCTGATTATTGTATAAAACATTACTGTTGCATCAAGCAAGAATATTCTCTATTATATGAACTGAATAATCTCTAAAATCCAACAAAATAAAACACTTTCACTAGCTATTCATAAGAATCCCTTTCGACGAACAGCCTGAGAGTCTACCTCCCAGGAGACGATAGGAAAAATTATGAACTATTCATATACACTTAAACAACTTAGAAACTTTCATGCATGAGCGATGCATATTCTTGACACTTCACTAGCTTCTCACAATAGAAAATAATTTTTTCCTTATATAAACTGAATATTCTCTGAACTAAGAAAATAAAACACTTTTACTATCTATTCATAAGAATTCTTTTCGACGTACAGCCTCAGAGTTTATCTCCCAGGAGACTATAGGAAAAGTTAACATAAGCACTTCCACAATTGTAGAAACTTTCTTGCGTGGAAGATTGAATATAATCGTAACACTCAACCAACTTGTCACATCACAAGAAAATTATATAAACAGGAAATTCTGTATAAATTTTCTTTGATTCTTGAACGATGAAAATACAACACTTTTACTAGCTTCTCATCAGGATCCCTTTCGACATACAGCCTGAGAGTCTACCTCCCAGGAGACGATGGGAAAAGTTATGAATTATTCATATACACTTAAACAACTTAGAAACTTTCATGCATGAGCGATGCATATTCTTGACACTTCACTAGCTTCTCACAATACAAGACAATTTTTCCTTATTCTGAATATTCTCTATGTTGAAACTTTTTTCGATTCTTGAACCAAGAAAATAAAGCACACTAGCTATTGGTAAGGATCCCTTTCGACGTATAGTTTGAGAGTCTATCTCCCAGGAGACGATAGGAAAATTTAATAATTGTTCATAAGCACTTCCACAATTGTAGATACTTTCTTGCGTGGAAGATTGAATATAATAATAAAAAACTTACACTTCTGCTAGATAGGTATAAACTAAAGAAAATATACTTTTTTCACAATGCTGCAGATCTCAATATCAGACCTTCTTCAATAAAAATTCTCTTGTCATAATTACTTCTTTTATATATAAACTGACAGCTTCATAACCTCATAATCTGAAAAATAACAGAGAATTTTTAAACAAAGAATCAGTTCACAAATTCTTTATTTATATTGAATATCTATAAAAAATAAAACTAAATACTTATCTAATTATATAAACTATTAGTTGATGATTGCTTCTGATTGCATAGAAAATCGACTTTGCTAAACACTTTTGCAACTTTTGCAACATACAATTGAAGGAGGCTGAATCCCTACCAGCAAAACCTGAAGAATTTAGCTGAATTCATAAATTTTATGGCCAGGTCCAATGTAGAAGAGACACGCTCGGACCTGGCCAAGCAAAGAACACAAGAAGTGTTTCACGGAGAAGATGCTCCAGAAGGAGAGGATCCTCCACAAGGAGTGAATCCACAGAATTAATGTATAATTTTTAAAAAATATACAGTATAAAATCTAAAAACTTGTGTATATTATTTATACTTACAAGATACTTGCGCTTATGACAGCTATTCTTCTAGAAGTCCAAAGAACTTGATAATTTGTAATGACCAGATGGACTGCAAATTTTGTAGAAACTTTCTTCGATACTTCAGCGATGAAAATACAACACTTTCACTAGCTTGTCACACGGATTCCTTTCAATATACTTATACAGCCTGAGAGTTGTAACCTCTCACGAAACAACAGAAAAAATTTAATAATATTGAATAGCTATGTCAACAACCGTAGAAACTTTCGTAGACACATTCTTAACACTACACTAACTTGTCACATCACAAGAAAATTCTTTTCTATAATCTCTTATGTATTTCCTATAATATGGTAGTCGTATGCCTTCCAACCTGAAAAATAAAACAGAACATTTTAACAAAGAATCAGTTCAAAAAATCTTTCATTATATTGTATGTTTATAAAAAACTAAAAACTAAATACTTATCTAATTTTCGCTTATTAGTCATGTTTGTGAGACGTCTTAATTATATCTGACAGTTTTAAAATCTGACATTTTTCTTCAAACACACTTTTGCATATTTGCAGATTTTTTTGAAAATAATATCACTTCACTAGATTATTATTGTATCATCATAATCGTATATTTATTAAGAAAGAAAGAAAGAAAGTACTTATTTATTTATATATTATTAAAACTGCATGGGTTATTGTATTGCAAAATAATATAGATACGTCTGCTCGTCTCGTCTGCACACATATATAAACTGTACATACACACATATATACATAACATACAATAGTATACGTAGACTGTCGTCACGATGACGTACTTCCGCGGAGAACAATTTCTCCGGGAGAAGAATTTTCGTATAAGAGAATTCGTGATCCCGAACTTTCACTTCGCAATAACTTTTGATAGAAGCAATTTCACAAAATATGACCCCGATGTCATTTTGTTAGTTTTGTCGCAAGCTTTCATCTGGGTGCTCATATGCAACAAACAAAGCTGTTAATGCGAAGATAACTGTATGTCGAGTTTTTAACAGGGCTAATTTAAAGTATATATAGGGTCTGGCTTGCGCCCGACGGCGGCGTACGTACTGACGTACCTTATACTTGCCATCGTGGCGCTACCGCGCCCCTTGATTACACATTAGTTTACACACGTAACATTAATGTACGTTTATGTTGTTTATAAATATCGTATAGTAATAATAGTAATAAATAGTTGGAATTAAAATGTTTCCATTATTTTGATTTAGTATACAATACATACGTACGGATGCATTTTAAATTGGTGCAAGAAAACAATGATAAATTATTATATATTTTATGACATAGTAGAAACTACTTGTAAAAGCATTATACATTACCTACAATAGCAAATATACGCTACCTGAAATCGTGTAAATACATTACCCAAAATAGTGATTATACACTATACATTAGTGTAAATATAACATGTAAAATAGTGTATATACACTATTTTGAATAATGTATTTGCGACTTTGTAGGTAGTGTGTTTTTACTATTTCAGTTAATGTATATTCCCATATAGCACTCAATACTCCGGGAATATTGCTGGAAGGTTACTTTGGTAGGTAAAGTAGGATAAATTATGTTGCAGGAAGGTTACGTAACCTGCTGGCCACGGTCAGGCAACATTGCTGCGAAGTGGAATGTCCGTTTTAATATTACATCGATTCGTGGAAAGTAATATTACAGTAATGTTGTAGTAAGCTTATTCAACATTCCCAGAACATTAATATAGTATAAATTTTTTTTCGATTTTTTCGAAAAAATTTCTTCCCTATTGAAATATTACAGCAATGTTATGGGAACATTGCACAATGTTATCACAACATTACTAGAATATAATATCTTACAAAGGGATCAAAGCAAAATGTTTAAAAAAATTTTCTTCGGTCGGGATTTGAACCCAACTCCTTTCGTTCAGTAGACTCGCTCGCTATCCACTGAGCTATTCTTTTGTTGTCAAATGATTTTGAACCTAGGTTATATTTTGAAGGCCCTCATTTACCTTTCATTTTAACCAACACATTAACTTCAATGACAACAACAAAACAATAGCTCAGTGGATAACGAGCGA
Organism: Philotrypesis tridentata; assembly: GCA_018906965.1. Lineage (NCBI taxonomy): Eukaryota > Metazoa > Arthropoda > Insecta > Hymenoptera > Pteromalidae > Philotrypesis > Philotrypesis tridentata. The sequence goes on from JACCIB010000266.1 coordinate 150,348, forward strand.
GTCTACTGAGCGAAAGGAGTTGGGTTCAAATCCCGATCGGAGAAAATTTTTTTAAACATTTTTCTTTGATCCCTTTGTAAGATATTATATTCCAGTAATGTTGTGATAACATTGTGCAATGTTCCCATAACATTGCTGTAATATTTCAATAGGGAAGAAATTTTTTCGAAAAAATCGAAAAAAAATTTATACTATAATAATGTTCTGGGAATGTTGAATAAGCTTACTACAACATTACTGTAATGTTACTTTCCTCTAATCGATGTAATATTAAAACGGACATTCCACTTCACAGCAATGTTGCCTGACCGTGGCCAGCAGGTTACGTAACCTTCCTGCAACATAATTTATCCTACTTTATCTACCAAAGTAACCTTCCAGCAATATTCCCGGAGTATTGAGTGCTATATGGGTTACTATCTACAAATGATTTGTATTCACTGTTTTCAATGTGCTTATATTCATTATTTGCAATGTCCATAATTACTATTTTAGTTAGTGCTTCTACACTTTTCGAATTAGTTAATTTTTTTCAGATTATTAAACTGTGATTATTCACTATTTCGCAGTTGCACCATTATAACTTCTTGAAAAAGTGAATATGGACTATAAAATAGTGAATTTTCACTGTTTCAGATTTAGAGACTAGTAAAAAAGGATTATGGTATTTATCAATGAAAATTTAACAGTTTACCTTGGCAGCTGTATTTTTGGTTTTTTTAAAGTTTCAATATTATAATTTTAATTTCAGACATTTACTTTTTAGCACTTTTTTCAACTTCACATAATAATCGTTTTGATATTACTTTTCATAATTTTATTTTCGATTAAAATAACACAATCACTTTCTGTATACAACTTATAATAATTTCACTTTTTAACACTCTTTTTATGGTACATTCTATCCGATCTGGATAGAGAAAGAGTCTATAATTCACAACAAGAGGTGGATAGTCCTCCACAAGGAGACGATCCTCCATAAGAAAACAATCCTTCACACTAGGAGATGAATTACTTATCAAAATAATAATCTTCCGCTTGCACCAGGTATTATAAATATCATAAATATTTATAAGATCATAGATATTTATAACTTCAATCAAGAAAAAGTCACTAGCTTGTCACAGGCACATATTTTCTTATATAAACTGACAACATAACCTCCCAAAAGTATCTGAAAAAGAAAAGAGAACATTTTAACAAAGTATCAGTTCAAACCTTAATTTATATTGTATATTAATAAATCACAATCATAACAATAAATACTTATCTAATTATACACTATTAATTATGTTGATCATTATGTACGAAATTGACTTATTTCTCACTGTTTTAAAATGACGATGTTTTCAAATATTAAACTTATGATATATTTCACACTTTCACACTATTTTATAATGATATGTTAAATTATTAATTAAAATATTCACCTTGATTATTATAAATATAAACAATGTTTCACCGTGAATCATTGCCCAGCCAGTACAAGTATATCTATACTGATGCATGATATGCTATATATTATTACGGAAATACGTAGGCTGACGTAACCGGAAGAATTATTCAGTTTTCATCCTTCTCTCTTGATGAGAATCGAGGGGCTTGAACTTTCACTTTAAAATATCTGTTGATAGAAGCAATTTCAAAAAATGTGACCCTGATGTGATTTTCATAGTTTCGTCTTAAGCTTTCGTTTGAGTATTTCTATGTGACAATTAATGCTGTCACAGTAAAGAAAACCATAAGTCGAGTTTCGTACAATGCCTATGAGATGTATAATAGGGTCTCGCTAGCGCCCGACGGCAGCGTACGTACTCACGTACCTTATACTTGCCATCGTGGCGCTACCGCGAACCTTGATAAATGATTTTGCTGGGGGATACCAATAAGATATGATCAGGCAATATTTGGCTTTCATGCCAAAATTTCTTGCAATAGTGATATTGGTATTGCAAACTGTTACCTAACTATAACAAAATACATTACAACATACTATTACAAAATACTACCACAACACACCTGGAATATTTAACTGAGGCCTATCCCAAATATCTGACCACTGATTACATTGTATTAATATTGTGGTAATGTCGCATAATCCTCTAAGAATATTCAGATATTCTCGAAGTTGTATCTCAATTTTCATACAAATTCTTCTTGCACATGAAATATTATAGTAATATTGCAGTAGTAATGAAGAATGCTACCACAAAATTCCTGGAATATTTAAATTAGGCCTATCCCAAATATCTGACCATCGATTACATTGTAGTAATCGTGGGGTAAGGTCACATAATTCTGCAAGAAAATTATTATATTCACAAAATTTTAATTCGGTTTTCATATAAAAATTTCTTGCAACTCCAGTAATTTTCATATTCCAGTAATTTTGTCGCAGCATCTTGAAAATAACTGCAATATAAATGTAATATTTCTTAGGAAAAAAATTTATCTACGAAAACTGAAAAAAAGTTCCAGAATAAATCATTACTCCTTCAAGATTATAAATTACTTTGTAATAATATTGTACTGCAATCAGTAGACAGTTGTGCTATCATTCTGCAATACTACTGCAACTTTACCGATATATTGCTTATGCAAAAAATTTTTGTATTAAAACTGCAAAAAGGTTTGGAGAATACATTAACATTCTTGGAGGATTCTGGTACCTATCCAAGAAATTATTACAAAGTATTTAGTTCCAAATGTTTTGGATCAGCTACCTTACAGACATTTCAGGAGTGTTGTGGTAGCATTTTTGAATATTGCTGCAATATTACTGTTATATTTACTATGCGATATTCTTTTATATGTAAACCGAAATAATATTTCGAGAATACATAATGACCAAATTGCAGTATGTGAAAAGGTACAGTCGGGTATTAAAACTTTGAATAATTGGTGACCGATCACGATGACGCCGTATTTACCATGGGAGATTAGGTAAATTGGGCGTTGCGTGATGACGTCACAAATATGCGCAGAACGTAGCGCCAATATGTCAATACCCTACGGTACATGTAATGTAGAATGGCATGATGTTCTTACATGACAAATGTGCCCATAATATGTGGTAATATCATGTTTGTCTAAAATTATTATGTAATTTAACAAGATTGTTTTGCATCATGAAAACTTTTTCTTTTATTTATGGAAGCAACGATCGGATGTACAATCTACTCTACTTAGTAATTCAGTAAATGTGTTGCTATCCTTATTTCATTAAAAATCTATGTCAAGGACGATTATATACAATTATATATGAGATTTAAATTCTGTTAATTTACATTCATTTAAAAACAAATAGGAACAAACTCTATCATGTAGAACGCAATATTTTTTACGGAATAACTTACCGGCCCGTCCTATCATAGATAACGATGGATACCATCTTCACACTATACAAGGTTAACCAAAGTAACTTGTTAATTAAACATTGTTAGAAAATCTCTTTATCGATTCTATATGTATTTATTATTGTCCTTAACCAATTTTTGAAGAATTCAATCATTCTAGGCTCAATTTTTGGTTATTTGTATGTATGTTTTACAAAACCCTGTTATTGTTATCGGAAGATTAAAGGAAGTTGATTAAAAATACTTGTAATTATTATTACATATTAAAAAAATGTTATAAAATAAAGTTCTGTGACTCAAGTTGGAAAATAAATCAAGCTTAAACATTTTAAATTAATATTTATGTAGTTTACAGCTTTTAGTTTTAAATCTTTACTTATTTAAAAAATGGAATTCCGATTAGTATTATTTGAGGCCATCGTTCTCTTAGTTTAATATAATATTTTGAGTAGTACCAATTATAGCATAATACGACGATAAATTAACTATATTAAACATTTTAAGATATTGTTAATTACACTGACATTTATTAGTTCATCGATTATCGATTATAAAAAGTCGGCTCGAAGTAACGAAAAGGCAATAAGGGCATCATCAATAGAACTACACCTGGTCTTATTACCCCACCCGAAGGACGAACTAGACACTAATCCATAACATACTTGGCATCTCTTGAAAATTCGGACCGAGGGTACGATTCCGGTCACCAGAGATTTTCCTCCATTTCTTGGGAAAATCCAGAAAAATCCATTGGCACAGTGGCATTGTTCATGCACCGTCACGAATACTCTAGCCATCGAACCTCGACCTCAACAAATTAAGGATTAGAGACCGACAAGGCTTGAGAGGCCAGGGCAAGCATGGTGAATGCTTTACTCGAATCCGCACAACCGTTCAATAAAAAATTAATTATGAGTATTCGGGAAAAGCAATTTGACGGAAGAGAAGACATGCGGGTCGACGTCTGGAGAGGAAGTCCGCAGCGTCAGCAAGGACACGCGGGTCTAGCGCGGAACACGGTAAACCGACACAACCCCGCGACATGCGCGAGCCCACGCCGACGCGGAATGTGCAAAGCTCAACGCAACCGGATGCGACGGTAGAGAGTTGACACGAGCCTCATCAAGCCAGATGAGCGCAAGAAACGATGAAGTAGTGCAATCATCGCTAATACACGTACCGGAACCGGACGAAATTCGACCATGGGACGACTTCGCGCGCGTGCCGAAAAACAACGAACGCCGCATGATCGCCTCGGACGAGAATTCTGCCTATTTTACTCGTTAATAAAAGCGCTAAACGTAAAAATTTCCGCGCTAAACTTGCGAAAAAAGCTACTTGCATCGGCCGCGTTAGCAAGGTGCGGTGAACCGCCGAAACAGCTGAGATCTTGAAATCAGATACGGAGTATGACACGGTCGATTGCGCGTTCATATTCGCGCAAGAACACAAGATATGTATGAACACAACGTATGCATTAATTACGAACTACCCAACGGGAAGCAACTTTTCTGCCATCTCCTATCGGAGGAAGCAAGCGAATTTATCCACCTACACTTAGTGGGCCTGCACTTCACTCCATATCTGCGGGGGTCAGCGTCGGCCCCAACTTCGCGAAAAGATCCTCTTCCGCGTGACCGTTCCCGGGTCAAATGATGAAAGCGAGTCGCGAATCAATTCACCGGTATTCGGAAAGTAAAAGAAAAAGCGCATTGAAACCGCAGAGGCACCCGCGACGGACCAACGCGAAACGCAATCGCAGAATGCACCAAGCTGCGAAGCAATAGCGGAAGGGTCGCAACGGTAGAACACGAGAACAGGGGCCGTGATGAAGTAGCGCACACCTCCGCGCTTGGCGAGCAGCCAGAGGAGGAACCAATGCACACTGACACGACTTCAGCATCAAAAAACACTTTGTCGAATCAGGAAGTCAGGTCAATAATAATCGAGGCCATCGCACGCGGCAGCGACGTCGTCAAGCGCTGTATTGTCGCGAGAGCGAGACCGACACGAGAAAAACCTCCATGGGCTACACTCGAAGGGCAGGTTGTTACGTCGTTCTCGCACTTACGAGCAACAAATGAGCATCCGTTCCGATACGCCGAAAACTTAGTGTATTTAGTCTCGATCGACGAATACCTAGGTACCGAAACCCAGGAAGCTCTAGTCGAAAGAGCGTATATATGCCCGAGCGAACTTGAGGGGAAGAACTTCAATATAGGCGCAATCAGCATGACACAGTGCGGTGACGTCAAATTCTTAGGCGTATATATTAATGGTCACGTAAACAACAGAGTACTGTGCTCGGACATAAGCTTATGCCTGCGAAATCTTAGAAGAGCGATAACCGAGGAGAGCATCACGAGTGTTGCGATGATACGCGACCTTGCAATGCTATCCGCGGGAGAATGGGTAACATTCACAGAATTATTTGACAAAGATTCAGCAACTGCAACTTAACAGCTGTGCTGTACAAACATAACCTGCCGGTACTACACGTAAGACACTGATTTCGAATATTTCAGGAATAACACGAACCGGTAGTGGGAGGGCACAGGGGCGTCTCCAAAACATACAGCAAAATAGCTGCAGATTTTTATTGGCAAAATATGCGCCCGGACATAAAAAAAGTTCGTAGCTAGATGCGCCACGTACCAGAGCAACAAGCTTGTCCGCATAAAAACGCGTATGCCCTTATTAATCAACAAAATGCCCGCGATGCTATTCGATCAGATAGCTCTTGGTCCTCTCGAAAAATCGCGAAACGGGAACAGATACATACTAACAGTACAAGACATGTTAACTAAGTACACAGTATTGATACCGACAGAACACCAGTAATCGAGCAGGGAACACATTCCCAGAATCGATTGCTCGAAAGCCTCGCGAAAATATTCGGAATCAGGAAATTTTGTACAACTGCGTATCATCCTCAAGCGAACGGGTCAATCGAAAGCCACCATAGGCTTACGGAATACCTACACAAGTATGTAAAGAAAATCGAGACATGGGACGAATAGACCGCGATCTATCAACATGCGTACAACTGCACGGAACACGAGAGCATGCGGTACACGCCTCATGAGCTCATTTTCGGGACCAAGCCGCGAACACCGAGCAGCTTCGCACGCGCCAGTGACAATGTGACGTACAACAGATATATCGATAGTAGATAAGCAAAGGGGAGTCTTCACTGAGCCAGTCCCCTGTGGCTGAGCCAGTCCCTTTGGCTGAGCCAGAACCCCCCTTTGATGTGGCTGAGCCAGAACCCCTTTAGTACGGCTGAGCCAGTCCCTTTGACTGAGCCAGAACCCCCTTTCGTATGGCTGAGCCAGTCCCCTTTAGCTGAGCCAGAACCCCCTTTGCGTTTTTGGGAGGCTATAATTTTTTATTAATTTAAATTTGTCATTTTTAACTTTTATTTTAAAAAATAATTTTAGTTTTGAATTGTATGAGATGCGCCTATCTGAGAGGTATGATTTCTGCTTTTAAAATTAATTAAATTCCGTGAAATATCTTGATAGACCTTACATTATGTTTTTAAATAGCATTGTCTGCTATTTATGATGGAAGCCCCAACCATCGCTTCCATCTGTGAGGTTCAACCATATAACTTAACCTCTCCATAAAAAAACCTACAAGGATTTCCATAGCTTTTTCACGTATTTTTCATAAGTCGTACATTGTGAAGAGCGCAGTTGGATCTGTATGTACCATTGTGATGAGGACAAACTGTTACAAGTTTTATTTTTTCCAACGGCGAATATCCCATTTCAGCGAGATCTTGAACGTTGAACTGCTTCTTCAGAGATCCCATTACGAGCACTATGGTAGAATCATGCAAGGCTTCTCGAAGTATATTTCCGATTTCTTTGTATTGAATATATCCAGTTGACCAAGGTATTCCATGATAATGATGCTTTAACCAAGTGTTCTCACGTTTAAACATTTTTGCAAGTCAACTCCATGGAAAAGGCGATTTGAAAAGCAATGTAATAGGTTCAGACTCTACTCTCAGAGGAACTATAGATAACTCCTTGAGAATATAATCATTACCGGACTGCTTAAAGCCTTGCATATCAACAAAGTACTCCATACAATTAAAATCTCTTATATTTTTCGCCTTGTGGAAAAGATTTCGTATTCGTCGAATACTTTTCAGAGTATAAATTCCATTGCCCTTTCTCTTTTTTCTTCTCCGCGTTTTCGCGCGGAGGAAGCGGTTTATAATCAATACTACTACTAGAAGTTTGGCCCATTCTTGTTGATGTTCAAGGCAAAAGTGATAGAATGAGTGTAGTGTTAAGAGTATTTATACTCTCTGAGGTATACCTATTTCTTACCCCCCACCACTCATGCAGGTTTAAATACGTTTTCTGACGTCACCGCTGACAGGATTGTACTGGATTATCCTATCATGCAGGATTAAGCAGTAAGCTGATGTATTTTCAGGAAAATTATTGCGCGATTCAAATTCCAAACGCACGTCTACGGGAGCATTCTTCAATGCTTCACTTTGTTTGGAACAATCGATAACGAATAACGGACTTAAATTGATGAAATCCCTTTTGTTAAGTATAGGTTCGGCATTTTTGTTGTAATATGCATTTTGAAAATAGTATACATATCGTACAAGATTGCGTATTGTCTACGGGCTATGTCAAGGTTTAGATTACCGTATGGATAGTACTGTGAATTGAGAAACAATTTGACATTGCTCAGATTACAGTGATCAAAGCGACTGGCATTGGCAGTTCTTGAATTCTTTCGATTCGTTTGAAAAACTAAAACAATGAATCGGGGTTTCTCCAGCTGATTTGATGTCTTTACAGTCCAAACGTGTTTCGTTGATCTCGGTAGTACAGGATATTCATACAACTTCTGAAGCTCATACTGATTGGTTTATTCTTCTCTATATAGTTCAACAGACGACTTTTGTAAGCATTGGATGCTACTACATAAGGCATCAACCATTCGATTCTAGTTAATTCGATCTTGAAATTTTCGTTGGTTTCTGCATTCCCTTCCTGTGTTCCAATCTGAACAACTGCATTCAAATCATTCCTCGATCTAATCAGTATGAGCTAATTCTTGACATTAGCCACGACTTTTTGATAATAATCTTCGGCAAATCTAAGAATCATACTCAATGGAATGGCAACATCAAAGTAGCCTTCAGCCTTTACGAAAATTTGCGTTTCGTTAACGTCAAGCCAACCGGCGTTTTCCACTAGCACAGTCTGACTCGGTCGGACTATCGATTTCTACTCCATTAATTTCATAGCGAATTTCCTCAAAAATGTGACAAAATGCATTATTTACGAGAGTTGTATGTGCTACTGCAACTCCATCTGACTTTGTAAGTCTATCGAAAATGTGTATCATACTTCGCGATGGAAGAAGTTACAAGTCTTGATGTTGAATGGCAATTCGAATCTCATCACTGTTATTAAAAGCGGAAGCAGTATAGGGTTGATGAGCGTAAAGTTCATAGTGAGCCAGTGACTCATCAAATATTACAGAAGACTGTATGTTTAGAATGTCTTTCATGTTTTGTAAAACAACAAAAGAATATACAGATTACTTTCCACCGCGGACAGCAACGACTCTTAAGATTAAACTTTTAAGAAACTGAATATTCCGTCGTGTTAACGCTTTGGAGGTTCGTTGAAGACTGGTACGGCGACTGCATGTTGGCTTGCTTATATACCCTGTGCCGAATATAGTGTTATAGATAATTCCCATTATTCTTGCTTCAGATGTAATCTGACAGTAATAGTTTCTTCACGAAAATTAACCAAATTTCGGTCTTGATCAACTATGCATAATTATAGATGACTAATGCTTCGGACAATGACTGGAAGATAAATGACGTGTGACGGTACTTCGACAATCTTGTATCCTGGTGGAACTGCCGGAAAGAACTCGTGTGTGGTATGGACTGGCTGACCGTTTATATAGGCTCCTGAAGTGATATTACACTCCACTCGAAGAGCGTTGATCTTTAGAATAGTTACAGGTAAGTTTGAACTGTGTGTTCGATTTGCCGGATTGTTCGACTACACTTGATGAAACTACGAAGTGTATTGTTGTTCGGTCGAAGACTGAATGAAATATTCTTATGTTGCAATAAATTATGAAGGTAAGCATTTATATCTTCGATTTCATAACTACCAGTTGGTAAAACAATTTCCTCTTTACCAACGTACAACATACCCCCCGCCCCGCAACTAAACCTTTTAAAAAGGTAAAAATGCTGGCAAGTATAAGGTCGTTTCTTCCTATGTAAGAATTAAAGATTAATTTTATAACTTTTGATACCCTTAATGTCACAAAAATTCTAAGAGTTTATCTCTATCTATACGGTCATTTCATTGTTTTAATCAAAGTTCATTTTTGAACTCTCAATTTCGAACTCTTATATGGTAAAAATTCAAATCTATCTATCTATGAAAATATTAACGCGTAAACATCCTCACGTTAAGGGACTGTTGATCAGACTACTACTTTTTTAGTGTTACTTCTCCTATACCTTCGATTTTACATATATTTCAATTTTAATTTTACCAAAAGAAAGTTATGATATCAATAAATAAATTGGCAAGATTTTTTATAAAAAGCAATGGATTTGAAATAAATAAATAAGCGTTTAAAAGGGGAGGATTATAAATATATATGTATTTATACAAACATTTGACCAAATTGCCGTATGTGAAAAGGTACAGTCGGGTATTAAAACTTTGAATAATTACGACTGCTGCCACGTTCTCCGCATTCTAGCTGACGTTTGGTGACCGATCACGATGATACCGTATTTACCGTGGGAGATTAGGCCACCATTCTTCCGGTAAATTGGGCGTTGAGTGATGGCGTCATAAACATGCGCAGAATGTAGCGCCAAATGTTATTATTCAAAGTTTCAATTTAACCCTATGGTACACGCAATAGAATGGTATGATGTTCTTAAATGCCATTATCACATGACAAATGTGCCCATAATATGTGGTAATATCATGTTTGTCTAAAATTATCATGTAATTTCACAAGATTGTTTCGCATCATGAAAACTTTGTCTTTTATTTATGGAAGCAACGAGCGGATGTACAATGTACTCTACTTAGTAATTCAGTAAATGTGCTATCCTTATTTCATTAAAAATCTATGTCAAGGACGATTATATACAATTATATATGAGAGTTAAATTCTGTTGATTTACATTCATTTAAAAAAAAACAAGAACAAATTCTATCATGTAGAACGCAACTTTTTTACGGAATAACTTGCCGTCCCATCCTATCATAGATAATCGATGAACTACTAAATGTCAGGGTAATTAACAATATCATAAAATGTTTCATATAGTTAAATTACTCACTACTTTTAAATGGTATATAATACCTAAATTACAAAGAATCATTAACATCAACTAATTAAGTTGATGTCAAAAAATTATTTTACATGATTTTATGCTTATGTATTATTGCAATAATAATTATTTTTTCGACACAGCAAATAGTTATGTTTGGATCATTACTATTCAAAAACGAAATATCCAACGCGTGGTATTAGTTTTAGGGGTTTTTAACGCGACTCAAATAATATAGTTTATGATAAACTTGGAGAAATGAACAGTAGACTAATACTTCATAGCTTCTTTATAGGGATCTCTATATCCCCATAACTTGGTGCCAACCCACTTTCGTACTATAACTATGTCTAACCTGCAGTACTAATCTAGTGTTGGTTTCTGCTAGGTTTTAGCCTCCCCGTGGGACTCCAAGTTTATCACAAATTATATTATCCAAATTAAAAACCCCTAAAACTCATACTACGCGTGTGCAATAAGGTTTAAAACCTACAAAAAGTTTCAAGTGAAAAAATGTATTTACAGATAAGATGGCATTAGGATCAAAATACTATCAATGGATTTCACTCTGTCAGATACATATATTTTAATTATTTTCAAATAAATTAACTTTATGATTATAGAACACGATTCTTTGTTTTAAAATAAATTATTCTTTCTCTGTTACAGGTGATCCGATGAACTTGTCGTAAAAAAAGAATTTATAAACAGCAGACTTTACTGAATCAGCCTTATTTATCACTGTAAGTAATATACATAGAAATCTGAAAAAATGAAGGAGAACATTTAAACACAAAATAAATTTAAGAACGTGTACATATTCATTTGACGACTTTTGAAATAATCAAAGATTAAAGCTTTATATTAATATTAGTACATTATTTTTTCGAACTTAAACGATGAAAATACAACACTTTCACTAGCTTGTACATGAAAAACTTTCTTGCATGAAATATATGCAACCTTGTCTATGAACTTATAATTTTGACTTTCACATGAATACTTATTACTACTTTTTGTACTTATAAGCGATTGTAAATTTTGAATTTTGAAAATTATCAATTTTATTGCAATTCCATTGCAATATCTTGGGCCCCGAGGTGTAACGTCCTACGACGTTATTCATTTTTAAATCTATTTGTTATTAATTTAAACTATATTTTCAAAATTCAAAACACACAAAGAGAATTACAATGTTAATTTCGAAAAACTATATTTTGAATGCGTATTGTAACTTAGTAACACAAGTCAGCAGTGTTACTTATTCGGCAATCGGTATACTCTCTAAAATGATTATTAAGCGTTACACTTTAAGATTTGGTCAACATATTCAGGCGTTAAAAGAGTCGAATTGGCCTCATTTTAATTAGTCTCGTGTTTAAGTCCGAACTCCGTACCTCGCGGTTCGTCAATTTGCGGAGATTTTTATTGTACTTCCAAGTACTCAATTGTGATTTTAAGAAGCAAATATATTTTTAATCATACTCGAAAAGAAAACTGAGAGTGAATTATTACAAAGCAACCTATCACGTATAATCCAAACAAAACGAACAAGCAGAAAGAAAAAGACGAGGACAGCAGAAGCAACAAAATAAGTCAAGTGAAGCAGAAAAAGGTAAGTCAAATAAATATACTAAAATACATATCGGAGTGGGTAACGGGTCTAATCTCAGCCACTAGTAACAATTCTATACGCGCTCTCAATAAACAATTAAAACACTTCCTGCCCTCAAATACATGTCCTACCTATGAGGTGAGAGTGTAGGTGGGACATAACACACTTGTCTTCGGAACTTATATAATAATTATAAATCTTGAAAAAACATTTTCCACATCACTAGTTTCTCACAGGAATTCCTTTCCTTTATAAAATGACAGTTGCGTAGCCATCCAATAGAAATAGCAGAACATCGACTGCAAATTCTGTAAAAACTTTCACGATACTACGCGTGTGCAATAACGTTTATCTAGAACCTACAAAAAGTTACATGTGAAAAAATGCATTTACAGAAAAGATGGCATTAGGATCCAAACACTATCAATGGATTTCACTCTGTCAGATATGTATATTTTAATTATCTTCAAATAAATTAACTTTATGATTATAGAACATGATTCTTTGTTTTAAAATAAATTATTCTTTCTCTGTTACAGGTGATCCGATGAACTTGTCCTAAAAAAGAAATTTATAAACAGCAGACTTTACTGAATCAGCCTTATTTATCACTGTAAGTAATATACAGAAAAATAAAAATAAAATCCAAAACTTGCGTATATTATTTCTTCGAACTTAAACGATGAAAATACAACACTTTCACAAGCTTGCCACTTCACAAAAAAATTCGTTACTTGTATACAATCTGATAGTTGTATGCCTTCGTAAGTTCTCGTTACCTTATACAAAACAAAACATGCTTTTCCCTTGGGAAAAGTCTCGTTACATCTGGAAACTTAGTTTACTTGCTCTCTCAAAATTGGCAAAACTTCTAAACTTAAGCGATGAAAATACAATACGCACACTTTAAACCACTTGACTTCTAAATTTACTAATCATAAATCATGAATCTTAGTAGTAAAACGGCAAAATTTACGTAAACTTCTTTCATTTCACTATAAGCTTGACACAGGAAATAAACAAAAATAATTAAACAAAGAATCAGTTGACAAAAAATGTATTTATATTGTACTGATTTATATGGAAATAAAAGTAAATACTTATCTAATTGAATCCTGTTAGTCGTGTTTATGTTATTATTGTTAGGTATATGTACATATTTTTATCATTTGAGTTCTTCCGGCATTTCTTATAAATGATTTATTAATCAAAGTCTATTCAAGCTTTCTTCAATCAAGTTTGATAATACGTTACCATTATTAATAAGCAATGCATTGTTAATAAGTAAGTACAGATAAATTTTAAAAGTGAGGTCGATAGAAAGTAGTATCTTGACTGAAATTCCTTCACTAATTTCACTTCGTCACAGGAACCTTCTTTTTGCTGGTCTAAACTTGAGATATCCAGCTATCGTCTAGTATCTGACATTATAAACCTTCTTGACTCAAAGTACTGCTTTAATTTTACTGCGTCACAGGAATATTGTCAAGCAATTATTGTCTGTTATAAATATTTCCCAATAAATACATGTGAGATCGATAGAAAATATTACACATTTTTTGTTTTTTAAGATCACTTACAGAAACCTTTTCATGTTTTTTTTTTGAATATTCACGAATGATGTTTGGCATAACCTTCTATATAAGAAACTTGTAAAAATCAGAAAAATATAAAAGATAACTACTTTTACTCAAAGAATAGGTTTATAAAATTGTATAAATGATATATAATATATGATATATAATATATTTATATATCATTTTTTCACTTCACTAGCTTGTCACGTAAATTCCCTTCCTATATAACTTGATAGATGTCTTGGTAGAAGTTCTCAATGGAAACAGAAAATGTCTGAAATAAAATGAAAACATTTAAACAAAGAATCATTTTACAAAAAGTTTATTTATATTTTACTGATAGATATCAAAATAAAACTGAATACTTATCTAATAAAATTCTGTTAGTCATGTTTATGTTATTGTAATATATTATTAATACAAACTCGACTTATCGACTTAATTATATTTCACTGTTATAATTAAAATATCTAATTAGGTTAAATAGTTAATACTACTTTTTATAATATTTAATTAGAAACTGTTAGCTAAACACGTTGATTATTTTATGGTTGTATGTAAACACTGTTTGATCGTGAAACATCGTCTGCATTTGCCCAACATGTATATAAGTATATCTATATGATGCATGATGATCTATATATTAGTATAGTACGGAAGTACGGAGTACTGACCTAACCGGAATTACATTAATTGTTCAGTGCTCTCTCGAGAAGAATTGACCAGCCCGAACTTTCACTTTACAATAACTTTTGATAGACGCTATTATGCAAAATATGACCCTGATGTGATTTTGTAAGTTTTGTCGAAAGCTTTCATATAAGTGCTAATACGTACGAAACAATGCTCTTAATGCGAAGAAAACCGTACACCAAGGTTCAAAAAGGGCAAGTTTAAAGTATATAAGGGTTTGGCTTGCGCCCGACGGCGGCGTACGTACTGTCGTACCTTACACTTGCCATCTTGGCGCTACCGCGCCCCTTGATTAGCACCTATATCGATATTGGGTATAGAATTGAATGTTAAAAGTTCAACTAAACCTAATACGTAGCTTTTATGAGGTGAAAGTTCAATTGGAGGAAAGAATTGAGCTTCTAGAATTGAAGATTTGCCTGAAAGACTCAATGTTAATGAGCTCTTCATGATAGCTCATGATAAATCAAGTTTCTCTTACTCCTGCTTTATATAGGCACAAGCTTGTTAGATAAAAATTGAAGACAAAGATAACCGCAATTGAAAGTATTATAGTATTATAGTCTTGATATCTCTCGTGGTTGTACTTGATTTCAGGAACTCTGAGATACAAAAATAAATCTAAAGGTGACTGGAGATCTCCAAAACTGTCAAAGTATACTACATCGTCGCCACGTTTACGATACGCTCCCCAATGAGTTCCTGGACCCTTGGCATCATCGAGATTTACTATAGCTGATTCTCTGCAATGGGGTCCACTAGAAGGCAATGTGTTCCTCATAAATACACCTCTAAAGTAGGGAATTTTTAACAATTTAGCGTACTTTAGAATATCGACGTCTGTAAGAGCTCTACGCGGTAATCTCACTTTGAGGATCTTTTTTTTTTCTTAAACCATTGCCTTGATTGGCTTCAGACGGTTTCAAAAACAATCGTTTACCCAAGGCAATCTCCTCCATTTTCTTATCATGTCTTTTACTCTCTTGCAACTGCTATTTAGCGGCGCTAGTATCGTTGACCGCTTTCGCGATTCCTGCGGCACCGCCAGCAACTGCACCAGCTGCACTTAGACTAGCA
Organism: Philotrypesis tridentata; assembly: GCA_018906965.1. NCBI lineage: Eukaryota > Metazoa > Arthropoda > Insecta > Hymenoptera > Pteromalidae > Philotrypesis > Philotrypesis tridentata. The sequence goes on from JACCIB010000266.1 coordinate 166,032, forward strand.
AAAATCGGAACAACAAACGGTAAAAATCCCCCTATTTTTTGAGGGAACTGGTAAGATGCGTGGTATGATTATATTACCCTTACCCCCGGCATCTTTGACTACCTGCGAGCACCTTTCAAAGCTGAAAGAATTACTTGACGAGAATTATTATTCGGCACTATCGAATTAGAAGCAGCCTTGATGATTTTATTCAACTTTATAGGAGACTTCATTGTTCTTTTTGTTTTCATACCCATTCCAAGTTTGGACTTTAACGTCATGATTTTTGCTACAGAGTAAACTGCGGCTTTTTCACCAATCCTTGAATCTTTCGCAAGAACTATTTGCCAAGCTCGATCAGCTAAAATTTTGTCCGCTGCGTTTCGAGCCTGAATGTTTTCACGATTCTGAGGATAAGCAATGTCGTGCTCTTTACAAGCTCTATCGAGAGGATTGATTTCTGGATCACCACGAGCTAAGCGTTTAGTTAGTTTTGTACCGGGCCCACAGTACTGGTATCCTGGGAGATGAAGTTCAAATGGAAGCTTATTGGTCAGAGTGTTAATTACACCACGACCTCGATGACGACGACTACGTTCACTACGTCTGTGTATGATCAACACACCTCGAAGAGTCCAAGAAAAATTTTAGAGATAATTTGTGCAAACATAGTTTTTTCCTCTTTATCAAAAAATACGTGTACTCTAATGAATGCCAAAAAAATGATCCGTTGATGCATCTAAAGTGAAAATTTTTGACAGCAAAAGTAGCAATTTGTTTTAATTTTTATTGCAAGTATTCGACAACATTTGATTTTTCATAATTTTCTAGTTTCATGAATGTAACTTTGAGATATTTACCACAGTATTCAATTTTTTATAATAAATACTGGCTGAAAATAACTCGTGTCTGAGTGAGCACGAAAGGCGAATCACAAACCAGCAATTGCAAAATAATAATGTAAGGGGGGCCCTTTTCCCTCGATCAAATTGTCGCAGATAGCATCAGGAACTTGCAGGAATAGGAATACAAACAAATTGTCATTTTTATTTTATTGAAAATCAGTATTACTATTTCAAAACTTTAAGAAATATTATAAAATGATGCAGCTCTAGTCGTGTGACATAAGCACCAGGATTACGAGTTTTATGTTAAATATTCCATCTGCATATTTATCGTGCATGATGAGCTGCCTCCTGAACGAGGATTTAAGAGCAGTCTCGTTGCAGCAGGCTGTGTGGCATAGGAACCAGAGCTTGGTCTGCATCAGTCGCACACATATGTAAAACTTAGCAATAATAACAGGCATTTTGATCTTATCTCTCCATTTGCACAAGCATTAAATTAAACACTTTAAGTCTGTCAATTTTTGCAATTCACATAAATTTTTGCTTCCTTAATTTTTCATTTATATTACATCTTGCTTGCCAGATACGTTAAATTCACAATTTTACACATCACACAACACTTACACTAAAAGTTACAGAGTCATAAACTAATTATGACTGTGGCGCCCTCTCGTAGTTTTCTATCGGTATTATGTACGTTTTACCCGTGGTAGAGTACTGTTATATACTGTCGGTAACTGAGTTTCGGTCGGTAACTTACCGCTCGTCACTCTATTACCATGTATTGGTGTGTTATCATTTCGTTCTAGTCTTTCGAAGAAATTGGCCGTCGTCACACACGACCAAAATGCAGAACAAATATTCAAGAAGTTCTAGGAATGTTTTGATATTACCGAAAATATATACCAAAATTTTCGGAAAAGGCAAAACCATTAACTGCCTTGCTACAGAATAACAAAAAATTCGAATAGACAAAAGATTGTCAAGACGCCTTCAACGAATTAAAACAATGTCTCATGAGTGAACCAATTTTGCAATTCCCAAATTTTGACAAGGAATTCATATTAACAACGGATGCGTCAGATTAGGCAATTGCCGCGGTTTTAAGTGAAGAAACAGACGGTTTTGAACATCCTGTGCAATTCCTATCGAGACTACTCAGTAAAGCCGAAAGAAATTACAGTACAACTGAGAAAGAATGTCTAGCAGTATTGTATGCTCTACACCAATTTCGACCATTTTTACTATGCAGAAAATTCACTTTAGTGTGTGATTACGAACCACTGAATTGGATGCACAGTAGAAAAGATCCAGGCCAATGACTGATGAGATGGATGTTCCGTTTTACGGTTTATGAATACACCTTCAAGTACAAACCTGGAAAACTGAACAAAAACGCGGACGCATTGTCTCGTAATCCACCAACACTCACAGAAGAAGAAATAAATAGAAACCTCTCAAAATTAAAAGTAATGACCATAGATGAACAAAGGCCAAGTACATCAAAAGAAAAAAATCCAACTCCAAGACGCAGATGCACCCAAAGGTAGAGGAAGACCAGTCGGAGCAAAAACAAACAAAGAAGCTCCGCAACTGGATCACAATGTAATTGCTCAAAGAACGAGAGCAAAAGCACATCAAGTTGAAAGCAAAATAAAACAATATATTAAACAAGGAGCATATCCAAAATCAAAAAGGTTAAAATCAACAATCAACAGTCAAGAAGCTTTAACGTCAAAAGCATATAGTCACGACACCAATAATAGTGACACAGATACCAATACCTCCACAAAGACGAACATATCAAACACTTTATGGTTGTCTTCAACAGCAATAGATGGTAGTTGCAGTGATAACCCACCGCTAGAAGATCCAAAACGCAGTGCATTAAGAATAGATGAGTCAGAAATACATAGACAAGCGAACAGTGATACCGATGAATTATCATCCAACGAGAGCATTGACAAAACAATAAGTAATATAGAAATAGCAGCAACAGCTAAAAGTGATACAACCAAAAGATGCAACCAAAGCATACGAAAGAAGAGCAACATTAATAAAACAGAACAGATTCAAAAAAGTCACGAACTCGCAACCAGCAAAACGACGAAACATACCAATGGATGAAGAAACAGATAACACTCAAATAAAAAAATCATGCACAGTGAAATCAGAAGTGCATGTTGTAAACAAACAACCTGCTCCGATAGACAATTACAGATTATTCTGTACATTACCTTGGGAGTATTCAGACTCAGTTAAAGATGAACTATTCTTCAGAGCATTTGCGAAATATGGACCACTAGTATATTACCAAACCATCAAAAACAAAAAAGGAAAACTAGCATATGGATATGAACAATACTTTAAAGAACAAGATGCAGAAAGAGCAAAAATAGATTGCGACGCCAAATACAACGCCGTATACTCAGTACCCAGAAAACCATCAAAATCAAATAAAGAGAAATATACTAAGAAACATGATAAATGCAATAAACACATCGACATAGATATTTACCATTTGCACGAAAAAACCTGCATCAAACAAACTCTATGGAAAGAAAAGTTGCAAAAATCTAAGATACCAATTGCAATACAACGAGTGGATGTAGAATCTCCAAACGAGGATCCAATGCCAGATGTAGAACATAGCAAGAAAAACGCAACAGCAAATAACACTGAAAACATGTCGACCGAACAAGAAAATGTATTACTAGACGACACGAATTACTTAAATATGGACTTATTGAACATTTAAACACACCCTTTTTGAGACAGTAAATAAACACATATTACTTTTAAATGTGCACACCCCACACACCAATGTCTGTCACTAACAAACAAATTTACACTCACTAATAATAAATTAAGCACACACGCACATTTGAGTTGCAGAATAGCTAGAATGGACACCATTAGTCTGAACATTGACATTCCAATTCGTTACCAAGAAAAGGATTACCCAAGAGAACCACTTGGGATATCAATAGCTCATGCTTCTTATAAAATTGAAGACATCAATATTCATATTAAGAATGACATACCATCATTCATGAGATTTCATACCACGCCCATGCGCTACGTACCATGGCAATATAGACAACCACTATACACCGTGGGAAAGAAAAATAAGCTCACCAAGTAAAAACCCAAAGAGGCAGAAAGCAATATTTCAAGCAGTTCAGATGAAGAACCAGACAATGACAACATCATGGCTATCATCCATGCAGCAAGAAAAGTTTATTTCTCTGTAAATGATGAAGAAACAAGAGACGAACTACTCGATTACCTACAAATGACGACATGCATGGTTTACCACTATCTGTCTTGGGAAGGAGACATGAAAGTCCCAGACAAATACATAATAGAAACCATTTTCCACGACAAAGAAAATAGAGACAAAATAATAAAAAAGTATGCAGAAAATTCAAATATGCCAAACATCAATGGCAAAGACAAGACGAGAACTACAGTCGAAAAAGTGATGAAATATCTGAAAATGACCAAGAAGAAGAATCAGACAACGATTGTTGGGGAAACGAAGATATGAAAAATAACTGGAAAAAATTAGACATTACACCCGTCGAGACCAAAAAAGAAGATTGGGATAAAGAGTAAGAGGAAAAAGAAGCAAAAGAAAAATTAGACAACAACGAAATACCAACAGAGCCAAAAGAGGAATATGCATCTGACATTTTAAAAGAAAATGCTGACAAAGAATAATAACAATACGTTTACCAACGTATCACTTTCACACGAACACAAACATTACACAGACACATACACACACAAAATGTTCAAATAACTAACCATGCGAACCAATAGCTTAAATAACCCGCTATGCATGAAGCGAAAAATTTCCTTTATAATTAAGAAAGTACACATGACCATATTTAACATCTCCATATTTTTTTTTATTCTGTTACAGATGGACAGAGGAGGAGTAAAAATCCTGCACATTCAGACTCAAACCAGAAATGCACGAAAAATCAGGGTTACCTACGAACCACAAACGGCGGTAACCCCAGTACTCACATACATCAAGACATTTGGAGAGTTGGAAGAGGTTCACGATGTCACCTTACACGTCGTACAGAACAAAAACGTCGCAAAAATCGACGTAACTTATGCAAAGGACGTATTAGTGAAACTGATAGTTTTAGACAACGCGGAATCCATAACACAGTGGAACCCAATAATACTCCCGGAGGGAGCAACCGAGAATGCAGCAACAACTGCGCAAAACGTAGAAGATAAGTCAAATGATATCGAAGATGGTGCACAAGCAGCGGCATTAGACTTCGAAAATGCAGAAGCCATAAAGCAGGAAGAAGGAGCAGCTGCAGCAAACCCTGCAGTTAATCTGCGTATAGAATACCAGGACTTGAACATCAAACATTTTGATAACCCGGATGTAAACACAATTAAAATTGTGCACAATAGCTCTACAAAGAGCAGCAGAATTATTGCAAGAATTGGACGTAAATGCACAAATACAACACTTTGTATGCAAGTACTCTTCTTTAAATGTAAGTAAAACCCCTAGAAGAAGATGATATTGCAAGAGTAGAACAACTAGCGCTATGCACAAGGGCAATAAATGAGCATGACTTCACGGAAGAAGGCGTCGACGGCGACACCGATTTCAAAAAAATAAAAGTCAAATATATGGAAGAAGAGCACGATGAAGTTCACAATTACTTCGCAACATATGGCACAATAATCAAATTCGACATTGTGCCATTGAAAACAACAATGGATGAGTCAGCGCACAAATGGATTGCTTTCATCCATTATGAACAAGAAGTTTCTGCAAAAGCCGGACTAGAATTGTGTCCGGATAGGTACCAACCGCAATTCGGAAGGATGGACACTAGGCATCACAATCGCCCAGTAAACAAATTAACTATGCATAAAGGTGCCAAGGGGAATGTTGTGCAAACAAGCCACACAATATTTTGCACAATTGGGGGAAATCATTTCCACCCGCTACACCCTTATCCCTCTAGAAAAGTGTGATGCAAAGACACACACACATGGGCTTCATCAATTTCTGCAGAGAAGAAGACACAGAGAATGCAATTAAAAAATCCGATAAGAAATTTCTGGCCGTTTACCAGACCAGAGCAAATAGGAAAATCCACGCACTGTGTGGAAAATCCATCGCAGTTACCGATTGGAGGCTGCATTTAGAAGAGTGCAAGATGCAACCACGTCATGACATACACTAGACATCAACACTTTTTACATTTTTTGTACTTTACATTCTTGCATACTATCTATTAATATTTTAAAAATACATTAAGACACAAACTATAGCCATAATTAACATGATCATTTATTCCATTGACCCAAGCGTCCCCTAACTTTAAGTACTAATATAATTTTAAAATAGAAGATAAGTCTATAACTAACAATTTGGGCACAACAACAATCAAAAGGCTGAAATACACCCCCATACCATGGGAATTCTTCAATAAACCCACCCCTCACCACCCCGCATGCGACAGCATAGTTTGCCGGGACGGCAAACCTTCCAAGGGGGGGAGGATATTATGTGCCGATGCCGAACGACCAAATCGGCAACGTCGCATAACGCATAAGATATTAGAGAAGTGCACTAAGTATGCGCCTAACTGTCGCCAAGTCGAACAAAGACGAGCGATAGCGGTACTTCTCCTCCAGCCCTTGAAACGCTGACCAAGTGCTTCGCCCTCCCATGCGCCGCCTGACTTCACCCGAAGTTCGCGAGTGCAAGAGAGAGCGAAGTAGCTAATGAAGCGAAGAGAGGGATGGGGGAGAGGTAAGAACAATTAGTGGGAGAGAAAGTGACGCGCTCTCTCCCATGCATAATTGCGCGCCCTCCGGGAGAGCGTCTTGAGCCACCGAGCGGACTCGACGTGTTTCCTTCAATTTAGTATTTTTCGTGTATTTTCCATTTTTGTTCTCATGGAGGCCCGAGTTGCATTTGTTCAATTGTTTTGGTATTTGAATAAATAATCGTTCGAGTAATAGACTATTTATATCGTCATAATTCTCACGATCTACAATTTTGCATCGTTCCCAAATATACCAACTCCAAGCGCACAATCATTCGTGGACGCTGCCGTTGGCATAACGCGAATTACGCTTCCATTTTCTGCACTTTTGCAGTTTTGCACAATTGGACTATCTAGCCCAGCTGATTCACTCTACAAAACCAAGGTAAGAATTTAAATAAATGTACTAATATGCTGTGCGTCCCCTCTATATATACTGTTTAACCTCGTAGTAGTTTTTCCGATTGCGCTGATTTTGAAGCGCGGCTAGGCACATCTGTGTCCTTCTCGTATTGCGCGCTCCCCTATCTTTCACATTTCTTGTCGAAGCTTTGTACGCGAACCTAACAAGTTGATAATCTATCTTTTTTTTCAAAAATATATTTCGGCTTTGTCGAAATATATATCTATTTCTCTACCCTAATTTTTCTATCAACTCTGGCTTTGTCGAGTTGATAATCTATCTTTTTTCAAATATACCTTGGCTTTGCCAGGTAATATCTATTCTAATTTTCTAATTTTGATCAACTCTAAAGCTATAACAAAAATTGAAAATTATAATTACCTTGGCTTGGCCTGCTTTATTAATATATCTCAAAAATTGGTTGCAAATTCAAATAAAAGAATTATATCTTACTCTGGCCTGGCCGAGTATAATTAAGACTATAATAATTTTAAAGACATAATTAATAATCCACTAAAATTTACAAATTTCGCTCTGGCTTTGCCGAGCTATTTTATTGAATCAAAATACTCTGGCTTGGCTGAGTATATTCTAATTCTATAACAATTCAAAAATAAATTAAAACGTTACGAAATTCGCTACCTTACTCTGGCTTGGCCGAGTATATTATGTTTAAAATTATAATAATTCTAAAAACAAAACTAACAATTCGTAAAAATTTACAACTTCTACTCTGGCTTGCCCGAGTATATTCTAATTAAAAACATAAAGACTTACTAAACTCTATACATTGCTGATTTAGTGGCACCCTTAGAAAAGAGGAGGAAGCCAACGAAGAAGCAAAGAGAGAAAAAGACGCGGAATTCTTAAGGCTCAGAGGAAATCGGCGACAGAGGTTCTGTGTGAATTGAAAGAAACGCCACCTCCGTCTCTCCACCCCTGCCAAACTATCCACCTCCGGTGGAATTAGAAAAAATACCGCTGCCGTCCGAATTACCGAAGAAGTGGTGCAAAGGGTGCACGGTTACACCAAAACTTGCATTGACTGCTTCAAGGTCAACGTCAGATTTTTCAAACAGAAGCCTCTTTTGGAGCGTCTTTTACTCCAAATGGTCGCAAGCCAATGGGGTTTGGCCATGAAAAATTAAAAAGGTATTATCTATCTCCGTGAAACACCTAAAATCAAAAGAATTATTGACATTGCCTTTATTACCATAAAGGAAGAATAATAAAGAAAAATTTTGTATAAATAATCAATACTCAACAATGTTTTGTTTGTGCTCCAGTGAAGGCTATACCAGTTGCCGAGGAGGCACCAAGGCCCACTCGTGAGCAGCGACGTGTAAAAGCACTAAAGAGGAAAACTTGACGGAGGAACTGGCTCGACGGTTTGAGGTCCAGGAGAAAGATTTTAACAACCTCTTAAATAAAAACGAAGGGTAGGTGTCACTAATACCGGCCTTAAGGGGGGGGGGGGTTATGCCTGAGTTAAAATTTAAAAAAATCAAAAATTTTTTTATTTGATTTTTTTAAGGCAAATTTATTGTAGAATAAGCTGCCTTAGTCCTTTTTGCCCGAAAGAATTCTGTTACAAAGTTATAGGCAAAATACCAAAAAAAAAAACAATTTTTCAAAATTGCGTATTATTCATATTTATTTTATAGTGCTTTTGATTATCCAAAAAAATTGCGTTTTTATAGAAAATGTAACATTCAATGTGTTCACAAATTCCTTTTGAAAACGCAATTTTATTTAAAAAAAAAGCACAAATTATTTACTAAATCATTATATAGTGTAATAGCTAATTTTTATAAAATCGTAGATTTTATTTTTATTTTGAATTTTCAAAATAAAATAAATTTAGGATTTAAATTTAGTCTTGTAATTTTTTAATCAAACTTATAAAGGGGTAAAAAAATATGCGTGCAAATTTAAATTACCGCCTAAAAACATGGCACCTTACAACATATGGAACAGGAAATCACTGTTTTACCAACCTAGTCGAGTTTGCATTCAGACATCAGCTGTTTCGTCTGCTGTCTGTAGTTTAGTGCAAGCTGGATGTTGTGCTGTTGTGATAACTTCTGAGTCTCACTAGTGTTCACCTTTAGATAAGTGTTTTGTACTATAAACAACATATTATTTGTGAAGAATCTGTTCTTTGTGAGTGTATTCATTGTTTCAGGTATATGTGCTATAAATATCATGTGCACGAAAAGATGCCAGTGTGTTAGATGGTCTCAAAGTCTACTGTAATTACTAATGATCCTATAAAGTAATGGGTAAGCAATGACAAAATTTATATTCATCCAGAACATGCTGACTGTGAATGCGTATTAAAAACTTACATTTCAATTTCAGCTTTCGATACTGGTACATGTACAACACCCGGGTTTTCATACATGCCTTAATATATAGGTATCTTATACCAACATATAAGAACAATATGCCAAGTAGTTCATGTAAGTACCACCAGTTAAATATACGTAAGTGTTTTGATAAACTTTAAATGCATTTTTCTCAGTCTTGACATTTTTATGATTTTAGGTCCTTTGCCGCAGGATATTTCAGCATCCAGATGATGAATTGACACGAGACAGGATGGAAAATATGCTTGAACGGAGCAGAATTGACTAATACAAGGTAAAAGTCAATGTTGCGTATGTGAATATATATAATATTCACTATAATTACTGATTTAATCATCTTATGAGTTACTAAATATTTAAAATTTATATTTTCTAGAAAAATCTTCCGCTCAAGCAATGAAGAAACATATTCAAATGATTTTCCATACTGTCTGGTGTCAATTCATTATCTGGATGCTGAGATATCCTGCGGCAAAGGGAAAAAAGTGCTGAAAATTAGTGATTCATACATGTAATTGTTTACAATGTAAGTATAGATATATAATTTTTTAAAAATAGTTGAAAATATGTTTAATACCTACATTTTAAGTAGGAGAAAGATATTTTTTATACTATAAATAAATAATTTTTTTCAGCTTATTACTTATTAATGTGTTTTTTACAGGTTTAACTCAGGCATAACCCCTTAAGTAAACGACCTACTGTATTCCTGGAGAATACGTGGCCATACTCCGCGGCCCTGGATGAACAATTATACCAGGAGTACCTGAAGAAAAAAGAAGCTGAGGAAAGGGGAGAAGTTCTGCCTCCTTCTCCAGAGGACCTCGAACCTTTAGCATCTCAGCTCCGGGATCCTCCAGCGGTCGAGATACTAGCCGATCTACCAGTAGATCCACCAGTAGAAATTATTACGGTGGAGGACGACATAGAGGTAAAAGTATATAAACGCACACAAATCATAAATAATATGATTCAAAATATGGCAATTAATGTGAAAAAAAAATTGAAATGGAAAGGGTGTCACTTTTAAGAGGGAAGGGTGTACACTTTCGAAGACGCACAAACAAAATAATAATTTTTATATAAAACTAGACATTTCAAAAGTTACACAAAAGTCGCCTTTCAAAACACAAATAGCCGGTCTATAGTTTACATATACATATATATGTTATGCGGGTGTAACGATAATAATATTTTTTTATTCAAAATTATGTATATTATGCGCTTGGTAAAAAATATTAAAATTTGTGTAAAAAATGACAATTTTAGGTATTTCTGTTAATTTAATGATAATTTAATTAACAGAGCAAAAAAGCTGAGAAAAAAACACATTAAATGAGAAAAAAGTATTGCAATAGCTGCTTTAGTTGCCGAGAAAATAAATTTTCAATTAAGGTTCACGAAATCCTGTCCGCCGCCGCAGTGGCGCTCCCCCCACCATCGCGGCACCTGACCGGACGAGCCCCGCGGCCGTCCGCGCTGATTTTGCCTTTTTCACCAGTCATTTCAGCCGAACCGAGGCATCTATAGCTGTTCGGATATACATGATCTTCTAGAGTATTTTCGGCGTAAGTAGTTTCGGCGTAATCGACGATTGAAAAAAAATTATTATCTCGGCTCCTATATGTCCGATCTTGATATTTTTTATATGAAAATTCATGGTTTTTTACACACTTTACGATGGATTTTACCGCGTTTCTTTTATTTTAAAATTGGTCGAGATACAAACCCAGAAATGGACATTTATTGCTAAAAATGTTGTTAAATATTAATTCGAAGAAAAGTTCTTTTTAGCGTTTGTTAAGTATGCCATAAGCTAGCAATTGCAGGTGGTCGCATCGATTTATTCTTATATGCGACAAATAGAGATGCATTTGAAATAATAGAATAACAATTTTGCAATAAGCCGCCATTTTAACTTAGCGAGATCAGGCAAGCATTCTTATATAGTATGAACTGTCAAGACCTTTTGAGTGAAAGTTCGATCAAAAATAATTATTTTTGCATAAGCTACGGCAACATGAAGAAATAACTTTATTTTTATTTAAACAATTTAGCGATGAAAAAAGTTAATTTTGCACTCGGGAATACATGTACCTTGTAGGAAATATTCAATTGTGAACAATTTTTATGCTCAACTTTTTCACGTAAAGTTAATAATAAAAAACTACAAATAAAAAATTTAAAAAAAATGCATTTTTGAACTTTATTTTGCAATAATGACAATGTTTCGGGGCAGCTGCGAGGTAGAGAATTTATAGTTATCACCAGAACACTAATACCTACCAGATCTAACAATAAAATTGCGAGTGGCACGAACTTCCAAATATGTTCCTATACGGTACCAGGACTCCCGGACTATTAGTAGACTTTACAATTTGGAAAAGGTCGTTGAAATTTTATTAAAAGAAAACGAAACCCTGACCAGAAAAGTCAAAGCAATGAGCGAGTTAAATTCTATCTTTGAGAACCAACTGCAGAGTATTCAAGATCAACTAGATCTTCAGTAGGAAGGAGCTGAATTTCAAAGACATCTAATTCACAAAATCTTTGATATAATTTATGAAAACTTCTCTGAACTTCAAATATTAAATAAACAAGTTAAGAACAGGAACAGAACATTACAACATGTGACTCAAGCCACCTTGAACGGTTTTCAACAGGTGAACACCGAACTCATTGTGAGAGAAGTAGAAATCGAACTTTTAGAATTAGCTCTTGAAAACTTACGAATTAACTAGAATTATATTACTTTTATATTAGTAAATGACACCCATTACTATGGAGGACTTCAATCCTTTCGCTGTAGACTCGCGAATACTTCAGCTTCAGATATTAGTAGGCACTCTAGCTGCTAAGGTAGAAAAATAGGTTGATCTGCGAGTAGCAGTGAACCAACTAATTGAGATAGTAAATAAACACACTTCGTTTATTCGTGATTTACGAACTACCCTAGTACAACACAATCAACATATCACACGGATTGATTACTTACTTGATTTCAGTGTAGATTTCGAATACGAAATCCAATTAAAAATAGAAGAATTACTAATACGAAATTTAAAAACTGACTTGCTAATAAAAGCTACATCGACCGGATTTAGTCAATTGAATTCCCAATTACTTGTAAAACAATCAGAGATTGATGAACTAGAAAAGATATTTAGTACATTAAAGGTTAATTAGATTAATAAAATTAATGAAACTAACGGAAATAACCGAAGATTTAGTGATAAGACTAAATATAATCGCAGCCTATAAGTTGACGTTAGCCTTTAAAAAGAAATTAGCTCTTAAGAAGCCTAAAGTAGCTCTTTTTAGTAATGATATTACCCAGTATTTAAATAAGGTTAGAACTATAAAATACTAAGATAAAAATATTAAATATATTAAACTCGATAACAATAAGATTACTTCGGCTACTTTTAACAATTTACCAGAATTATTAATTAAGAAACTGATACTGACTACAATTAGAATAAGTAAAGGGGTAATAACGTGCATACACTTTAGAACTAACTCCTTTCGTGAACTAATTGTTAACACTGATTTACCTTTAGAAGTTTTGACATTGGCTCTCTAGGAATTTCATGAGAAAGAGGATTTTGATTTCATAACCGAGAATAATTTCAAATACAACTTACTAATAGAAAATAGATTTATGTAGGAATTACTGCTAAATTAGAAGGTACCATATCCAGCTACCGTATTGTTACAAGAGTTAGAATCAGTAGAGTATATAAATCAGTAAGGAAAGTTAACCCGCCAAAAAGCTAAGAAACTAGGGATTAGTCATTTAAACGCGGCAGAACTTGCCAAGGCTAATCCATTTAAAAAGCGAGACAAGATCCCCAGAGAAATTCCTGGAAATTTACCAGGAAAAATGAGACAAAATACCCAGGCATAGTCCTGTAAAACGGTTAGAATACCAGAATCCTGGTCAATCACAATACTCTAACGACAGTGATTCCCTTAACAGTTCAGATACTGATACTGCTACTGCAAGATTCAGATACTCTGTCTGATCTAGAAGGTTTCGGGAGAAATTCGACCCCTGCAGCATCAATTGATGGTGACTCGACTCTGGTCAGTTTAAGAAATTCAGATCCTGAAGCGGACAACATTATAAAGAGTTTGCGAAACCTTGAAAAATCTTTAACCACTGAGCAAAACGAGGAAAAACTGTTACCTACTCCCAGGGATTTAGAAGAGTGGTACGACAATTACCCTATTGGTAGCGGACCAAATTCGCCCTCTTCCAGACGAAATACCATCCTTTCCCGACCGACTGCTCCCGGTTTAAGCTTATTTAACTTAAACCACGATCTACAGCCACCTCCAATAGGTCTATTTTTACCTCTAGAGGAATTACCTATAATCAACATGGTTGGAGGCGGACAAATTGGGGTCAATGCAATTGTCAACCCTCTGCAATTTAATCAGGTAGTATCGATTAAAGATGCACTAAGGGTTATTCCAGTTTTCGATGGAAGTAATGTCCCATTCAGTCAATTTTCGGAAGCCTGTTTAAAAGCAAAAGATTTGATTGACCCTGCTGCAGAACCGAACTTGACTAGATTAATTAGATGTCAAATTCAAGGTGAAGCACGCCAAGCATTAACAGGCCAAACCTTTACAACAATATATCTGTCATTAACATTCCTAAAGGGCATATACTCGCCCACGGGAACTGTAGCCCAGTTGCTGGGTGATATGCAGTTGCAGCAAAATAATGAAATGGTTATCAGTTTTGCCAACAGAGTTAAGGATCTAGGAAAACAAATACTAGAATCCTACGCCATAGAAAACGGAACGATGAATTCCGTGCCTCTACTCAGAAGAATGTAATTGATTGTTTTAAGAGAGGACTAATATCAGATCGATATCTATCGAGCAAAGATTAGATACTGCCCTGAACGACGCTATAACTGATATTGTTAAGAAGGCAATCGAAAGGAAAATAGCTAATCAAAAAGAAATCAGGGAACGAAGCAATCCCGATAAAACATACTCCGGGGGAGCTAAAAAGAAAATTTTTGCTTGTTCAGCATGTAAGGCCCCCGATGAAGATAAATGCAGTTGCAATGTGAAATGCCAATTTTGCAACCAAACCGGTCATGCTCTAGAGCATTGCACTATACATGCTCAAGGATTATTAAAAATGAAAATGACATGTCAGATTTGCCAGCAGGAAGGAAATACTGCTAGCCATTGTAAAAAAATCGAAAAATGTCAGATATGCAGTAAAATAGGACATTCGGCAAAATCATGCCGAAAAAATAATAGTGGTCAGCAAAGCAACATAATCTGTCAGGTATACCAGAAACCTGGTCATATGGCCAATGTTTGTTTCACTCTCAGACCAAGGAATAGTACCACCACATCCTTCAGTAGTAGACAAGGGAATATGACTTGTCAAATTTGTCGGAAACCTGTTAAAATAAAATAAAGGTTGCGGGATGCAATAGACTTTTTCATTTAATACCTGATGATTATACACTTCATTGTGAAGGAGTATTGGAAGCCAGGTTTATTATTGAAAACAAGGCCATTCTCAACTTCAAGCAAAAATTATTACTAGTGGATAATATTAAATTTTTAAATGGCGTTGAAAAGTTCACAGTTATTAAAATCCAACGTATTAATTAATTTTTCGAAAAACAGATTGTAAATACACGACAAACGTACTTGAACATGAGCGAAAACGGGCTTGCATATCTATATATACACCGCTACCGCGCTTTCGGCTGTTTTCGCTTATGGTGGTATTAAAATAATAAATATATAAATTAATGTATACAAAAAAGAATACTTAACAAGGAACTAAGCGCGCGATTCGGATTATATTTTAGAGTCCGTGGGTATCAATGATAAACTATATGAACTATGCTAACGATATAATCAAATTAAGGGGACCCAACACGTTTAAAATCTGAAACATAAAATTATAAAAAATTAGTATAAAATTAAATAATATGTTATACAAACTTTTCATACTTATGGTATGTTCAGTTACCTTCAATTGAAGCACTTGAAATCCAAGTTTGGACCTACCTATCCGGAGTGGCACTCCGCAGACTGATTTTCACTGTGCGTAAGATTCCAGGTGACCATATCCTTCGACTGAACTCAAATTTTGTGAGTATGTTCTATTGTAAGTGTAGTTTTCGTATGGACTAAGGGATTTTGATTTGAATACTTAGAAAAATTTTAATTAAAAAAAAAGTTAATTTTTTTATTTTTAATATTTTTTTTGCCACATTTTTATTTATTAAACAAATTTGAAGCTTTTAAATCAAAATTCCTCTATTCATACGAAAACTATACTTACATAGAGCATACTCAAAAAATTTCAGCTCAATCGAAGCATATGGTCACCTGGAATCCTACGCACAGTGAGCTGAAATCATGAAAAACCAAAGTTGGAGAAAATTGACTTTCAAGTTCATTGATGCATATTGTAATATAAGTTAATTTATTGCTTACCAAATCTCTTGGAACTATTTTTCCATCGATCCTTGGTGGTAGACCATCACTTTTAGGATTTATATGGTATACTGAATGTATACCAATGTGTTGAGTACGCCTCTGAGGACCTGTAAACAAAAAATGATAAATTGTGAATTTTAACATTAGATTAATTTATTGTATTTAATACTAAAAAATGCATGTTTATTCTTACCTAATTATTTTGTTGAAGTCTCCAACTTGATTTGATGGAAGAAAAATAGAATTCCAACTTAGCGTCATATCCACTGAAAAAAATGAAATAAATTAATATTTCACAAAACCATAAAAATCAGCTACAACAATATAGAGAAGAATACTCACCTTTTTTCGTAGTCCTTGATAAGCCTTTGCTTTTGACTTCTTAATGGCAAATCCTTATAGAGATAAAAATCCTTTTTTCCTCCACGAGCCATCACCAGAAATGTTTAGTCCAAGAGCAGCATCTTTAGTAGCGTCTCTTTCTTCTTGGACTACAGCTCGCATAGACTCCTTAGAAACACTTTCACACACTTCACTCAACTGCTGATTGATGAAATCATAAGCAGACTGAGTATATGGACTTAGGGCAGTTCATTATGCCACAAAATGTCGAAAGTCCAGCATGTCCAACACCAAGAGCACGAGATGCAACTACAGCCCTTCGGTTCACTTCCCATGCACGATTACTTTCACCCACTTTTTTGCTAGAATTGATGCTGGAGACTTCTCTGCATCGAACACATGTCACTTCAATTTTAAATCTTAATCCAAACATTGTTGATTCAGAAAACTGCACTTCACTATGACACTGTTTGCAACACAACACACTTTGGAGTTCAGGAAATAGAATATTGATGTCAATAATTCTATTCTTGACTCCGGAGAGGCCTTCTGCTGCTGGAGTTTCAAGTTTTCTTGAAGATGCCGAAGGTCTTGGTTGTGCAGTTGAGTCTACTGCGTCACTGGATCTAGTTCCTGTAAATGTTCTTGGTCACCTTTTACTTCTTCCACAGGACTATTTCCTATCTAAATGAGTGTTAGGCAATCTGCCCTTGTTATCACTCATTGATATAACTAACTAATCTAAACTAAAAGCTAAACTAACTAAAATTTCTTACAACTACTCCAACCTTTTCACTTTAAAAAATTAAAATATAAATAACTTTAGAAGAAAAGAAGATAAATAAACACTACTGAAAAAATGGTAAATAAACAAATAACTAAATTTAACTATGTTTGCACTGTGAAAAACATCTCACATTCAAGAACTTTCAAATATTTGAAAGCTGGTAAAACAGATTTGAAAGCACACTGATTCTAACCTCTATGTACTTTACAAAACAGGACTTCAGTCAGGAAGAAACGATGTATACATGGTCGGTAAATGGGGAGTTCAAATATTTTCGTCACAGCGATCGTCACGTTTTGGTTACAGAATCGTCGCCTAGACTGTTGCGAAGAGCGCGCGTATTTGAATTTCAACTAATGACTATATAGTTTCATGAAACACAGAATGAAAAAAAAATCATCATTTATTGTTATAAAATAATTTACGAAATACGTATGTATGTTTAAGAGCGTATGTGTGTATGCGAGTGATATATATATACACACACACACACACACACGCACGCACGCACATACACATGCGCGCGAACATACACACATTCGCGCATAAATACATTCATACGCAAGGAAAAAGTTAAACATTCCTGTAATACGATATACATGTGTGTGTGTGTGTGTGTGTGTGTGTGTGTGTGTGTATTATATACATATATAGTTATAAAAATACTGTTTTTTACAATTACAATAAAAATATCTAGTTCTGACTGGATTTATTAAAAAAAAATGAAACTTTTCGATATATTGAATAAATAATTTTAATTACGCAAATTTGCGAGAAACCAGTCAAAATATTTATTTAGTATTTTGCTTATAATTTTGCGGGAAAATTTTTTTTCGAAAAACGGCTTTCGAGAGCATATTCTATGGTAAATTTCCTATCAAAACAAATCATAAAAAAAATCGAATTTTCAAGTTTTAAAGGTGTTAATAATAAGTATCACTTTTTTAAAATGGACACTTCGCGCGTGATTTGGGTTATCTTTTACACTCAATATTAATCATAAACTATGAATGACGGTAACCATAGTTATGTTTACTTATGGCAACCAATCAGAATATTGTATTAAATGCTTCACAATAAAGTCCATCAGTTTTTTTAAAGTAAATAATGTACTTTCAATAATAATACGATGAATAATGTTAACAAAAAATCTGATTGGACCAATCGCATTTTTTACCTGCCTTATCCCGAATTAAGAAAAAAAAGAGCACAATGGGATCATATTTGACTAATTTACCGTCTTTTTTTCCGAGCGCTCCGATTTGAAAAAAGATTTTCAGTTTCGGGCTGAGAGCGCGGGGCCATCCAACTCCGCGGCCGAATCAACACTCGATTTATTAGTCACATTCAATTCGATACGAATCGACTTGCAGTGATTTGAAAAGTACAACTCTTCTACTTTCTAACAACATTTGAATCATGACGATATGTTGTATATATAAGGAGTAGTAGCGTATTAAAAAAAAAACGTATCTCGGCCCCTAAGTGGCGTATCATATCATTTTTTTTGCTTAAAATTTAGAGAAAAATCACCGCTTTTCAATGCATTATAACACATTTTGATCAAATTTTAAAGTTGGATATAGTACAATTATTAATTAATTACTATTTAAACAAAAGCATGCTGAAGCTGCCCTAATTAAAATTTTGGAATTCCGCAAAAAGTTTTTGAAAATATAACTCTTTAAGATTGCTCACAAATAGTGGGCACAAATGCAAACGATTTTTAACGTTTTGCCAGTACCATGAAAAATAAAAATATTCAACATATTCCGACTAATTGCACAAAAACTATTATAGATAGAGGCTTCAAATTTTAACCGCTACTTAGAATCATTGAGTACAACACTTTCACGAAATATTAGTGTAAAATATTTATTTTTATAAAAGTTATTATCTATTTTCGATTTCCGAATAAACTAAAGGAAACAGAGGGGTGCTCTCGCTGAGTTTTTTGTAGAGAATTTACTAAGGAACAACTTTTGTCTTAAACATTTTTCGTATAGCCAATACTTTTCAATACGCAGCGCGAAATCTCAAAAAAATTCAAAAATGCAACTTAAATTGTTAATTGTTTATTAAGCCCGCGGTACTCACTGTTATCAAACTTATTATAGTATTATATGCACTCCCCCGAACAATTTAAGCCCTTAACCTTTCACTTCGGAATTAATGTTACCTCAAAATCTAATTTGACTGGACTATTTAGGCACAGTAGAAATAAAGCTACTGGGAACTATTGTTCAATTTATTGTTGTACCCAATGACTTTGAAACTCTTTAAACAAAACAATAGATTTTCGGTCTCGCATATTTACACTCAATGGTAATAATATGACTTTCCAACAACACGAAAATCCCACCTTCATAATAAACTTAGGAAGGATTATCAATATAAATGTGCAGGACCCGAAATCTTGCATACCATATATCAATATACTCAATTCACCTACCTACCAACCAGGTAAACTAACGTTAGATTCAGGATCGGAGGTAAATATATTAAAGTATTTAATGATACCTATAACTTGTGGATTAGAGCCCTCTGAAGTTATTCATTTAAAAGGATTTGCTCAAGAAGTTGAAGCGACATTTCATATAGTCCCCGACAACTTTTCAATATACCTTGTGATGGAATACTAGGAGCTGAATTTTTCTACCAGACTAAAGGTATAATAGATTTTGAAAAAAAAAAACATTTTCCTTTGACCAAACCACAGCGAATATACATTTTAAAGAGCTGACTGAGAATTCCTCAGAGCCAGGGGTCATGACAACCTCGATGCTAAAACTATGGACGACGAAGAGGACCCTGTAATACTTAAGACTCATACTTCCGACTCTTCACTCACATATAAGAGGAAATATGTAGACTTACAAGAAGATATATCCAAACTTGGCCTAGATTCTACTAGTACTACTGCTAACCCAACCCTTCCACCGAAACTTTAACGCAATTATTGGATCATATTAAAAATCTGAGTAATTTAAAACTTACATCAGATTCCGAAGGATATCTTGCAAATTACAGAAAAAACGGCTGAAATTCATGATAAACTTCGACAAATGGATATAACACAAAGACAAGTATTTCGCGTTATACAACAAGAAATCTTTACTGAACTGAATTTAGACCCACCCACTCTAGAAGAAACTACTGACACGTAAATAATTTTGTATACAAAAGAACAACCCAGATTGAACTTCGATACTCAGGACATGGCCAATTTACCAAAGGCTTGTATTTTTGACATTCATGTAAATTCATGGATCGATATTAGATAAGCTTAGATTATATGGAATAGAAAAGGAACATGTAGCCAAGTTAGTAAATAAGTATCAAGATAGATTTTTACTAGAAGGCGAGCACTTAGGATCCGCCACTAACATTAAACATAGAATAGCAACAACTACAGATGTACCCATCAATGTGAAGCAGTATAGATTTCCTGTTTCAATAAAAGATGAAATCGAAAGACAAGTACAAAAGCTACTTGACGATGGGATCATACGTCATTTACAATCCGATTATAACTCTCCTATCTGGATAGTTCCCAAGAAACCAAATGCGAACGGAGTAATGACCTATCGTTTAGTTTTAGATTTTCGCAAACCACATGAAGTAACGGTAAAAGATGCTTATTCTTTACCTGCTATATCGCAGATAATAGACGCGATTGGGGGGTATAAGTACTATACAGTAGTGGATCTTGCATCAGGGTTCCACCAAATTCTCATGGACCCAGCTGACGCACACAAGACTGCTTTTTCAACACCTTTTGGTCACTATGAGTTTGTTCGTATGACATTTCCAATGCTCCTGCGACGTTCCAACGTTTTATGGACGATACTCTGTACGGTTTGCAAGGAAAAACCTTGTATTCCTTTATTGATGATGCCATAATCTTTGCCAACACTTTAGAAGAACATGAGGAAAAAATGCATTTACTCATGCAACGGTTAGAACAACGTAACTTGAAGCTTAATCTAAAGAAATGTGAATTTCTCAAAAGCGAAGTTTGCTATTTAGGGCACATTATTAGTCAACATGGACTAAAGCCCGACCCTCGTAAATTGGCAGTTGCAAACATGCCGAGGCCAAATACCATTAAACATATACGTCAGGTACTTGGATTCTTCGGCTACTACAGAAGATTCATTAAAGACTTTGCAAAAATAGCCAAACCAATGATTACATTAGTCCAGAAGGATGTAGAATTTGAGTGGCCAGACAAATGCGAACAGGGTTTTATCACTCTGCGCAAGGCTCTTGTAATTCACCTATATTAAAATACCCAGATTTCTCTAAACCCTTCAATATCACCTGTATTGCCAGTGCCTGTCACTTACACACGTACAAATCCGCTTAAATTGAATGAAAATGAGTAGATAGGCTATAGGCATACCAACTCATAGGCATCCCACCTCATCCCCTCTCCTAGAATATTGAGTTGGGTGCAAACTCACCTCCTCTACTAGGGTAAAGTCCCTTATCGGGCACTGAAACGGGTCCAGATGAAGGAAGACTCTCTCTCTCTCTCTCTCTCTCTCTCTCTCTCTCTCTCTCTCTCTCTCTCTCTCTCTCTCTCTCTCTCTCTCTCTCTCTCTCTCTCTCTCTCTCTCTCTCTCTCTCTCTCTCTCTCTCTCTCTCTCTCTCTCTCTCTCGTGAAAGGTAAATCCTGCATTGACTCAATCTCGCTTGACTTTTTCATCCGATCACTCAATGCAACGGTTAAAAAGATGTATAGCAGCTTACTGCTGTGTATATTTACATACGAAGGGCACACTTATTTTTTTTTCTGACCCAAAAATTTAGAGGTGAGCTTATAGTAACGGAAAAAATTTCCACCAATCACGAGATTTCCCTAATTTTTCCCTCTAGCCCGAGTGAAAAGGGCAAAGATAGGATTCTGAAATAAATAGCCCAGTTCGATGTGCTGTTCATCAGTTCAAGTTCAGCATAGCTATTCAGTCAGTGAAGAAAAAGTGTACAGTATGGAAAGTAAGAGTAAAAATTCGATACAAAAGATGCGGGAACGCATCGAGTGGGTGGTGGCAAATGCGCCACGATTGATAACTATGTTGGAATATGCTATCGAGATCTGTAAGTATAATTTATTATTTTAATTATTTATTTCTGTTATTATTTATTTATAGATGTTTATTTATTTATGTTATTATTTATTTATTGATGTTTATTTATTTATTATTTATTAATTTATTATTTATTTATTATATTATATAGTGCCTCCACTTCCTGTTAAGCTAACAGGTAGCGACCGCTGTAAACGACGCAGCCGCAGCAGAAGCAGCAGCATTTGTAAGAAAAAGAAAAGTGAGGGTATGTAAACTATAAATTTACATATTTCACAAATTTTAATAATATTATTTTTAATATAAATTATTAATTTATTATTAAAAATGATAATTTTTTTTGTTACAGATAAAGCAGACGAAAGTGCTGCTAAAAAAGTGGCTGCAGATGCCACGGCATCTAGCAGCTCTAATGCAGTATCCAAGCTGACACTAGATACTTCTAGTAGTATCCCTAAAGTCAGCAGCTCAGCGAAACCGAGCAGCTCAACCAAATCGAACAGTTCGAAGAGTGATGTACATAAGTCTTCAAAAGAAAATAGTAAAATTTGAATTTTTTTTATTTATAGTAATATTAAATTATTTAAATACTGAAATAAATTAAAAAATATTTTCAGGTGAAAAACAACGTAGTGCGTTGACTTTAAAAAGACAGCCGCATGAGGAACAACAGCTGCATCAACAACAACATCAACAACAACAACAACAACAACAACAACAACGACGACGACGACGACGACGACGATGACGATGACGACGACGACGACGACGACAATAACAACAACAACAACAACAACAACAGTCAAGATCAATGCCGCAGATAACGGACATTGAATACATGGTAGAGCCAATTGATGTAGCGCAAAGGTATAGGAGAAAGTAATGATTAAATTATTAATAATTAAAATAAATTAATGCGATATATATTTAGAAAATAAACATATAAATAAATGCATATAAATAAAAAATTAACACACACACACACACACACATATATATATATGTAATGAATAAATAATAAAATTGAAAAATAAAAAAAACCGAATAAATAATAAAAGAAATTATCTTATTCTTTTTATTTAGTAATACTAAAGTGTAAAATCTTTTCCCCAAAAGAAGTTTTGATTTCTTTTTAATGAAAAAAAGACTATCGCTCGATGGTTAAATATAAATAGGTGTAAGAATTTAAGCATCTCTTCGAGCTAAAAACATTATTTTTATCCCATGTTTTTTGACGGTGTCTGAGTACGTCTAAGCTAATCGGCATATAGCGTTTCGCAGTACGACGCTGGCTCTCTGGTTAAACGAATTAAGTTTAATTAAACGAATAAATGTTTAATATCATTTTTTATTTTTTTTCCATATTACATATACATTTTATATTTTAATTATTTACATTCACATTTTTTATATACAATATTTACATTTGTATTTGTTATTTTTAATAATTTACGCATACATTTTTTTCATCTACTTCATCTTTACTAAATGATAAATTTAAATAATTTAATAACAATGTTCGTATTGAGAGTACATTTTCAACGGCACAAATAGGTGCTCTTCGGATGCATTGATCATGGCTGAAGTAAATGAATGGTTTATGATGCTTTATTGTTTCAAATGCGGGACATCCAAAGTCCTCAACATTTGAAATTGTCCTAAAAAAATTCAGAGAACATTTTGATAAATACTAGTAAAGATGTATAAAAGCAATAGACTATGAGAGTATTGAAAAGTATCCGACAATATAAAAGAGTAACAAATAGTATCAAAATGGTATCAAACTAGTATCAAAATAGCATCAAAATAGTATCAGAGAGTATCAAAGAGTAATGCAGGTAAGAAAAAAAAATGTAGAACTTACACATTCGGTAAAAGATTCCTCATCCACTCTACTTTTTGTATTCCTTTCATAAATATTTTTTTGACTCAAACATGCATATTTCTAAAATTGGATGAAGTTGATCGGTAAGGCTGTTTTTCTCATGTTAAGAAAACTGATTTCTTTAAAGATAAAGTCTTGCGGTTCCTGCGATACTCTATGAAATCCTTGAATATCGCAAATATATCTATTTTTTTCATTAAATTGCAATATTGCATTTTTAAATAACAAATCATATTCCCGTGTTCTAGCCATCTTACATCTCTGAAGATTGTGCAGCAAGAACTAAACTGGGAGTGAATACGAACCAGCTTTTATAGAGCAAAGCTCCTCCCATTACCCCTTTAGAAAAAAAAGCTCAATCCTGGTTGGCTTGAGTCAAAAGCGGTTTTTGATTGGTTAGGAAAGAGAAAAATTCATCCCTTCTCCCTGAAAATCTACCTTATTTTGTCTATTCAATCTTCGGAAGGGATAAAAATCACGAAAATATTTCCAAGAAAAAATCAGTTTTCTCTCAATCTGATTTTTGGTTGGTTAGAAAATAGAAATAGCATCCCCTCCCTAAGAGAAATTTTTTTCTGCTAAAGTATTTTTCCACCTCCACCTTCAGACTTTTGGCTTTAAAAGCGTGAACATTTCTTGGACTATTAGTTGATCTTTGAACCGACATAGATTGAAAGACTAGACATGAGTTCGGTAGTTCTATTTGAAAGTCTTGTACAATTACTTCGTGAAACTTTACAAAGTATTTAGAATAAAATTACTCTATCGCTCTACTCGAGTAAAATTGATTTTAGAATACAGGCTCTGCACTGCATATTCTCACACTGGAGATCTGTATGCAGGCAGGCCTCAAAAAACTTTACAAAGTATTCATGAATTGAGTACATCAGATATTCATTATTGGTTAGATGTATGCAATACTACAGTAAAGGAGTTAAATGAAAACATAGAAAAATGAAACCTTACAAGAGGAGAGAAGCAGAAATGTCAGACTTGTATGACTCACTTATCATGTATACAGGTTGAATTTGAATAAAATCTTCAGCATGGAGGTAGTTTACAACTGACAGAAGCTAGAGTGGAGTGGCGTGATGTGCAGTCAGCCTTCCAAAATCGTATAAGGTCAGGTGTAGTGGTGAATATTAAACATGTAGATATTTTGAGTTTTTTAAGTGATCCTGAAAAGATTTTTGAAGATATAGTTCAAGCAAGTTTAGAAGAATATAATACTCTAAAAGTAAATTCTGACTTTATCTCAGAATTTTCTATGCAGAAAAATGGTGAAGAAACTGTAGATATTAAATATTTCACCACTGAAAGTAATGCAATTTATTTGTCAACAAATCTGAAAGAATAGTTTAAAACCCATGTAAAGGATCCACTCCTCTCCAATCTCGGAGAATTTCAGGAGAAGATACAGGCTGGACGCTAAAGAGTATTAGTTTATGTATAAATATGAAGAAATATTCTCCTGTGAAGGGCAATTTATACATGCCTTTACAAGTATTTATAGCGAAAAAAAAAATTTGTATTAATGTTCATAATCAGGATAATCAATGTTTTAAGTATGCTATACATTCAGCATTGTACCCAGTCGAAAAGAATTATTATAGAGTAAGTCAATATACACAACATGCGAATAAGTTAATTTTTAGTGGAATTGAATTCCCTGTAAAACTTAAAGACATTCCGAAATTCGAAAAATTGAATAATATTTCAGTAAATGTATATATGCTCAGGAGGTATGTGAAAAAAAGGTGCAACATGTAAACCTTCTCATCATTCAAGATTTTTATATGGATGAGAATGAAGAAAATAATATTGATAGTAAAGGAAGTGTACCTACATATCACTATGTGTGGATAAAAAATAAGTCAAGACTTCTATGTTCTCAAATATCTAAATCTCATAAAAAATCATACCATTGTGAAAGATGTTTACAAATTTTTACAGTGAAGAAAGAATGGCAATCCATGAAAAAGATTGTAAAAACTTGAACAATTGTCGTATTAATCTGCCGGACAAAGACAATAACATACATAAAAATATATAAAAAGACAACTATGCATCTCTTCGAGCAACGTATTTTATTTTCGCCAACGTTTCGAGTTGATACAACTACTCATCAGGGCTAAAGCAAAAAGTTATTATACAATAAGTAAAAAATTTTTATAAAATCACAACCAAAAATTATTAAAAAATATACATACCTAAAAATTATTAAATTACAATAGTTCTAACATAGAATGCAATTACGTAGCAGGAAAGTAGAAAAACCAGCTGGAGAATGACACAAAAATTAATATCAAAAGTTAAACATAAATAAAAAATTAACCTTACTTTTTTAACATGACCAACTAACGGCACACAGTGCCGGTGTCGAAAGATGGTAGAACGACACACCGGCGAAGGACCATCAACGACTGATTTTTCAGCGCTACAGTTCCATATCAATAGGCAACACACACACTCTTCATACTTAAACTATATATAATAAAAAGGTAAAAGGCTGGCAAGTATAAGGTCGTTTCTTCCTATGTAAGAATTAAACATTAATTTTATGACTTTTGATAACCTTAATGTCACAAAAATTCTACTGTATCTATACGGTTATTTCATTGTTTTAATCAAAGATAATTTTCGATCTCACAATTTGGAACGCTTATATGGTAAAAATTCAAATCTACCTATCTATGAAAATATTAACGCGTAAACACATTCACGTTAAGGGTGTTGGTCATACTACCACTTCTTTAGTGTTACTTCTCCTATACCTTCGAATTTATATAAATTTCAATTTTAATTATACCAAAAGAAAGTTATGATATCAATAAATAAATTGGCAAGTTCTTTTATAAAAAGCAATCGATTTGAAATAAATAAATAAGCGTTTAAAAGGGGGAGGATTATAAATATATATGGGTGGTTCTCTGACAAATCGAGCGGTCGATTTTTTGACCCTATCAAAAAAAATTTTTAAAATGTTCCTAAGAGACATATGAGTATCCTTGAATTTTTTCAGATTTTTTGCATCAAGTATTTTCGAGTTACAGAGGGTCAAAGTTGATGAAATCATGTTTTTTTGCTTTTTCTGGCTACATTCATTAATTTGTAGATCCTCAGGGAAGCATTTTTCACTATAGAGATATATAACATTTTTTTCTGCAAATTTTCTAAACTATTCAAAAAAAATATTTTTGATGTCGTATATATATGTTTTAAGAAAGTTATAAGTCATTTAAGCTTTAAAATCAAGTTTTAGGAAAGTTTGATCGTCCGTATCATAACCAAAAAATTCATGAAGATACCTTATTTCAATTCAAAAAAGTCTGCGAAAGACACAGAATGTCAGAGGCCTTGGTTTCTCTGTAAAAAATCATTATATCCGTTCATATATGAAAAAAATTTAGTTTTATTGCTATATCGAAGCATTTCACTAACCGTATTATTTTTTTAATGATTGAAATTATTATAAAAAAATTTACGTAATTGATAAAATTGGTTAAATTCATATATGAAAAAAACTAAATTTTTTTCATATATGAACGGATATAATGATTTTTTACAGAGAAACCAAGGCCTCTGACATTCTGGGTCTTTCGCAGACTTTTTTGAATTGAAATAAGATATCTTCATGAATTTTTTGGTTATGATACGGACGATCGAACTTTCCTAAAACATGATTTTAAAGCTTAAATGACTTATAACTTTCTTAAAACATATATATACGACATCAAAAATATTTTTTTTAATAGTTTAGAAAATTTGCAGAAAAAAATGTTATATATTTCTATAGTGAAAAATGCTTCCCTGAGGATCTACAAATTAATGAAAGTAGCCAGAAAAAGCAAAAAAACATGATTTCATCAACTTTGACCCTCTGTAACTCGAAGATACTTGATGCACAAAATCTGAAAAAAATCAGGGATACTCATACGTCTCTTAGGAACATTTTAAAAATTTTTTACAATAGGGTCAAAAAATCGACCGCTCGATTTGTCAGAGAACCACCAATATGTATTTATATAAGCACTTGACCAAATCGCAGTATGTGAAAAGGTACAGTCGGGTACAATTAAAACTTTGAATAATTGCGACTGCTGCCAGATTCTGTGCGTTCTAGCTGACGTTTGGTGTCCGATCACGATGATGCCGAATTTACCGTGGGAGATTAGGCCACCATTTTTCCGGTAAATTGGGCGTTGCGTGATGGATCACAAACATGCGCAGAACGTAGCGCCAATATGTTATTATTCAAAGTTTCATTTTAACCCTGTGGTACATGTAATAGAATGGTATGATGTTCTTACATACCATTATCACATGACAAATGTGCCCATAATATGTGGTAATATCATGTTTGTCTAAAATTATTATGTAATTTCACAAGATTGTTTCGCATCATGAAAACTTTTGCTTTTATTTATGGAAGCAACGAGCGGATGTACAATCTACTCTACTTAGTAATTCAGTAAATGTGTTGCTATCCTTATTTCATTAAAAATCTATGTCGAGGATGATTAGATCTTTTAATCGATTTTTCATTCTATATGTATTTATTACTGTTCTTAACCAATTTTTGACAAGAATTCACACTTAGTCTTGTAATCAATCTAGGCTCAATTTTTGATTATTTGTATGTATGTTTTACAAAACTCTGTTATTATTATCGGCAGACTACTGCAGAAGTTGATTGAAAATAATTGTAACTATTAATTCATATTAAAAAAATTTTATAAAATAAATTTCTATGACTCAAGTTGGAAAATATATCAAGCTATAAAATTATAAATTAATATTTATGTAGTTTACCGCTTTTAGATTTAAATCTTTACTTAATTAAAACATGGAATTCCTATTATTATTATTTGAGGCCATCGTTCTCACATTTTTATATAATGTTTTGCGTAGACCCGTTATAGGATAATAAGACGATAAATTAACTATATGAAACATTTTATGATATTGTTAATTACACTGACATTTAGTAGTTCATCGATTATCTATGATAGGACGGGACGGCAAGTTTTTCCGTAAAAAATTGCGTTCTACATGATAGAATTTGTTCCTCTTTTTTTTTAAATGTATGTAAATCAATAGAATTTAAATCTCATATATAGTTGTATCTAATCGTCCTCGACATAGATTTTTAATGAAATAAGGATAGCAACACATTTACTGAATTACTAAGTAGAGTAGATTGTACATCCGCTCGTTGCTTCCATAAATAAAAGCAAAAGTTTTCATGATGCGAAATAATCTTGTTAAATTACATAATAATTTTAGACAAACATGATACATTACCACATATTATGGGCACATTTGTCATGTGATAATGGTATGTAAGAACATCATACCATTCTATTACATGTACCACAGGGTTGAAATGAAACTTTGAATATTAACATATTGGCGCTAGTTCTGCGCATGTTTGTGACCCATCACGCAACGCCCAATTTACCGGAAAAATGGTGGTCTAATCTCCCACGGTAAACATGGCATCATCGTGGTAGGCCACCGAACGTCAGCTAGAATGCGCAGAACGTGGCAGCAGTCGCAGTTATTCAAAGTTTTAATTGTACCCGACTGTACCTTTTCACATACTGCAATTTGGTCAAGTGCTTATATAAATTCAAATATATTTATAATCCTCCCCCTTTTAAACGCTTATTTATTTATTTCAAATCGATTGCTTTCTATAAAAGAACTTGCCAATTTATTTATTGATATTGTAAGATCCCACGATTGATTGATTATATTATTTGTTAATCGATAATGTTTGCTGAGCGGTTGATTTTCGTGTAGTATACTGTATGACTATGAATGAGAGCGCTGACGGTGTGATTGTTATTGCGTACGCCTCGAGTGTATGAATGAAAGTGCTGACAATGTATGTTTGCAATATACCAGTTTTGCGAGCTGGTTGAGCAACGGTATGTGTTAGTTTCAATCTGAGAGAGCATGTTAGCGTTTTTATTGATGTCAGTGTTCAAAACATCTTTGTAACCTCTCTCTAAGTGGCGAGTTTTGATTGGTCTTCGGTGTCCTCACGTATTAATCATCTGATCAACGCCCTGGTCGGGGATGAGACTTTATAAGCTCAGAGCCCGGTCGGCGCGGGGCCTTTCACGACCAAACCAGGTACCAGTGTGCGTCTAACCTCTTCGCATACGGTAAAGCAAGCTGTTGCCGTCACTACGACTTGCCGCTGAAGACTAGCTGACTACTTGGAGCTGTTGAAGAAGACTTTACCAGAGATCGTAAGAGGGTGTCAAGGTACAAAAGTACTGCTCAACTTCAATACATTGCGACGAAAGGACCGCCAACATATCTGGCGTGAGTGGGTGAAGCCGCAGCTTAGATAAGTCTACATATTCTACCACGACTAGCTCGTGTAGTTTAAGATCACATACTCGCCCTAAGGGAGAAGGACACTTCGAACTACAGTGAGTGTACAAAAGCGTAAGTTAGCTTCTTTAGTATTATAACAGAACAAATGTACAAGATCAGTAACTACGTAAAATAACTAGTATAAACTTTGAATGCGAAAGTATGAATGGCCCTTTACCGTCCTTGGAAATCTGTCTGGCTTAATAAAACAAAACAATTAGAAAAGAAAATAGATGTTTAGATGAGAGAAAGATTATTTAATTAACAAAAGCCCTTTACCCACTAACAAGCCCTTCAGTCCTAAACTAGAGTAAGAACGTATAAAGGACAACTCAAGAGTCCACTCCCAACATTTGAAGACTAGCAGAGCGTGTCCACACTTCTAAAGACGTGTCCGCACTTTTGGAATATCGTGTCCGCACTTTTGGGATATCGTGTCCACACTTTCAAATATCGTGTCCGCACTTTCTGAATGTGCCCACATTTTCCAAATCGCGTCCACACTAAAGGAGAGTAAGTCTGCGGAACTAAATTCGTCCACCCAACATCATTATAAGACACAAGAGCAACATTCCGCTTCTATTTGATCGTGTCCGCACTTTCGTACAGACGTGTCCGCACTTTTCGATATCGTGTCCGCACTTTCGTATCGTGTCCGCACTTACGTACAGACGTGTCCGCATTTTCGTTACGTCCACCTTTTATTATTACAAGCATTATAAGCAACATAAGAGAAGACACGCGGACTAAAGTAATAACAATAAATTATTGTTTAATGATTATTTTAAAAACATAAGGTCTCGGGACCAAAGACATCCTTCCAAATAAAAATAATTATTTGTAGTGAACTCAGGCGGTCCGGAGTCAAATCCGACCCTTACAAATTGGCACCCCTTGTGGGGAGGATTGTCATTGTTTATAAAATTATTATTAATAATCAATAATTTTACAAAAATTCCAATTAAAGATGGCGAATCTGACTTTGGATGAGATTAACCAAATTCAAGACACTAGAGAGAGAGCCCAAGCTTCAGCTAACTTTTATCATGTCAGACAAGCGGAACGAGACCAGAACATATTAAATATGTCTACATATTTTCATGATGCTCATTTGGATCAGAGTGTGAATAGAGCGGTGAGTTTTGTTAGTATGTATGATGGAGAGAATATGAGTTTGAGGGACTTTCTTCAGGATGTTGATAATGGTTACAGTCTTTTAGATCCATCGCAAGAACCGTTATTTTTAAGACATGTAATATCAAAACTTAGAGGGAAGGCAAGACGTGCTTTAGATGGTTCTACAGTGGAAACGCTGGTAGTCTTGAAGAAGATTTTAAGGGATCATTTAGCGCCGTCCAAGTCTTTTATTCAGTATCAGAACGAGCTGCAGAATTCCTCCATGCGAAAGAATGAGACTGTCCGTGAATTTTATGGCAGACTTATTTCTTTAGTCAACAAGGTGGTCACTACAGCAAATGAACAAATTCCGGAACTTCCAGCTTCCGCAAATCTTAAGCCATATCTAGATGCTATGGCAAAGAGAGTTTTTGTGGAAGGTTTGCCGCATGCAATATTGAGAGAAGTAAGATCAGCAAGATCTCAGACTATTGAGGAGGCTTTAAAAGTGGCTTTAGAACTGGAGAGGACTATAGTTGAAAATGTGGAAATGCAGGCTGGGCATTATTCTTTTGCAGGGAATGCATTAATGCGTCCTACAAGTCGTGATAGTGGCCAGCTCAGTATTAGAAGAGTGAACTTTGATGAGGAAACTTTCAATAGGGACATTCCACATCATTATGATCCTAATGATACGTATTTCCCGAGGACTTACGTTAGTGAATCAGGACGTATTGTTGCACCGTCACAGCTGAGCTATGTAAATCCGAATGTGGAATCATCACAGCCTACTGGAATACTGAAGAGAGCGAGTAGTCCAGCAAATGTACAACAGTGTACTAATTCCTGTTGCCAACGTTCAACTTGTTCTAACCAACAAAATCATGGTTGTGGACATAATAATCAGAATCATCATTGCTGTGGTAGATCCGCGGTAACATCATGTGGTTGTCAGGCTCAACAATGTTGCGGTCCTCAAAAGAACTATAACAGACCTTGCTATTCACATGGTTATAATTCCCAACAATCCAATTGGAATGATAATCAGAGTGGACATCAAAGTAGAAGTTATAGTCAAAATATTAGTCAATCCAACAGCCAAGCCAGATTATATAATCCAAATGCAGAGATCTTCTTCTCCGCATCAAGAGAAGAATTTAAACTGGCAAGGAGCTCGCCGAAAGGACGCGGAAGTGAGCTCTTCACAGATGACGCGTCCCGTCAGTCCGGTAATCCACAAATTGGACTAAATTTAGAAGCAACAATCAATACGATGATTGGACATTGTCCATCCATTAGACTACATATACCACAGTTAGGGGAGGAAATTATGACTTGTATGATTGATACGGGTGCTTCTTTGAATGTGGTAAAAGAGGAAGCATTACTAGATGGTGTAGCTAGAGATTATGATGTTATTTATAGTATTAAAGGTATATCACCTCATAGTATACAATCACTGGGGCGAGTATTTTTAACTATAAAGGGTATAGATCATGAATTTCAGGTAATTCCAAAGAATGTAATGTTGCCTGAGGGAGTAATACTTGGATCGCCTTTCCTGTCGGAAGAAAAGGTAAATATAAG
Source organism: Philotrypesis tridentata (assembly GCA_018906965.1). NCBI lineage: Eukaryota > Metazoa > Arthropoda > Insecta > Hymenoptera > Pteromalidae > Philotrypesis > Philotrypesis tridentata. The sequence continues at coordinate 199,139 of JACCIB010000266.1, forward strand.
ATTTGGAGATCAAAATGTAATTTTGAGTAGTCAACCAATAAGTCCAATACCGTTTGTAAGACCGGCACAGGATTTATTGAGGAAAACGGACTCAGAGGTTGGGTATTCTGGTCTTCAGGTGGTAAATAAGGAAAAAGATAATGTGGTTGTGTTGCAGGAGAAAGCTGAGACAAAAGTTTGTCTAAAATTACCACCATATCAAAGAGTGCAAGTAAAAATCCCGGTCACTGCGGACTCACAGCGAGGTGATGCATATCTTCCGGAAATCAAGACAATTCCAGGGGTATATCTTGGAGACAATGTTGTGACTAATAACCAGGGTTTCTGTTATGCTATGGCTGCGAATTTGTTGCCAGAGCCAGTGGAAATAGAGATTACTCCACAATATTTGGAGCCTTTTGATTTTAGTGACGATAATGATCTTCTGGATTTTCCGTTGGAAGGTGATCCACCTGCTGATAAGCAACAGAGGGTTGAATTAATAAAGGAAAAATTATTGAAGGAACATCATTCCAGGCAAGAAGCTAAGCAGATAAAAGAACTGATAATTAAGTATTCTCATTTGTTTTATTTGCCAGGGGATCCACCTCCAAGAACTTCCTATGCCAGACATAAGATCAGGACAACGGATGAGGTTCCAGTGAGAGTGAAATATGAAAGAGCACCTCAAGGTTTGGATGAGGAATTATATAGTCAATTACATAAGTTGATTGAGGCAAAGGTAATAAGATCTTCAAAGAGCCCTTATTGTAGTCCGGCAATGATTGTGCCAAAGAAATCTGGTCCTGATGGTAAGAAAAAGTATCGTTTGGTGATAGATTATCGGAAGCTCAATGCAAAGACTATTAAGGGGTTATGACAGTGTTAAAACCTGAAAAAAACGAAAAATTGTTAGTGTTGTAAAAAATTAATAGATATATAGGTGCTCTAAAAACTATATTTTTGCTTTCAAATACAAGTATTATACATCACTTTTATGCATAAATAATATGCAAAAAGTGAGTGTAACATTTAAAAACAATTAAAGGAATTGCTTACCAAAAATCATGATTTTCATCACTTTTATTTGCTTGCCGCATGGTTCTGATGGAACCGTACCATCAATTCTAATGAATCAAAGTGCCAAATCTTCCTTATGAGTCTGGTCTCAGACTAAGTGGAACAGATTCCTGAAAAACACAAAATTAATATAATTAATTAAACATATATTGACAATATTAATAATTATAGTGAATGTTACATATGTAAACATACGTAACATTCACTTTGAACTTATTTTTGCCAATTCTGCTCCACTCAGTTTGTGACCGTACTCATTAGGAAGGTTTTACACTTTAGTTCATCCGGATTGATGTTACGGTTCCTTCAGAAAGCTGCGGCAAGTACATGAAAAGCATGAAAAAACTAAATTTGAGTAAATGGCATTTAAAGTTTATAATGTAAATCGTACAAATGAAGTCAGCTATACTTACAGAAACTATGTGGCATACCTTGATTTGCTTTTGGTACTCAAATATACATGCAATAAAGCATACTTGGTGGTACGCGTACATCATGCTGTGTGATAGTAGTATATAGAAGCTGAAAATAAAATAAAAGTTATCGTTACCTATTCATAATCAAGTTATACTACTGATTGCAATTATGTGCAGTACTAACCATTATCAAAAACATTTCAAGTTGTTAGAAAGTATACAAAATAATATACCAGTTAGTCAGAATAATAGGCCCATCTTGCTGTCTTGGACCCGTACACCTAAAAGCAAAAAATAAAGAAACAAAGAAAAAGTTCTTTACGGATAAATTATAACTTATTAGTTTTCAATACTTATCTGAATAATTTTTGTATTCTGCAGAAGCTCTTGCACTTTTACAACACCACTGAGGTTATAAGCATTGTTACAGCAGCTAGCAGACTAACTGCACTGATCTAGTGTCTTGGATGAAAAACAGCTGTTTGGCTGCTTTCTGCTGCTTTACAGAAAATTCTACTATACCGATCAAACAGTAATCTTCATTCTCGACCGGACGCTGTGAGGTACAACCTGTTCCAGTGGAAAATTCAAATTTGTTGAATGCCTTTACTTTAACGCATTGAGTTTATTAACATAAAATCACACATAGAAAAATTAATTTTACGGATTTTATTTATTTTACGGAAATAATTTCATAACTCTTGAGAAAAAAACGGTTTGTAAAACGGTTTTTAGGTCGTATTTTCAGTAAGATTTCTCATGAAATAACTCTGTAAAATGTGTGGTAGAACAATCCTTTTCACAAGTTTGGCCTAATTAAAATATTTAAAAATCACGATTTTTCAAAAATTTACTTGAAACAGATTTATCAGTTTTTTGTCGATATTTTCAAGGCAAATTTTTTTAGCAAAAAACAGCTTTCAGGACCATATTCTACGGACTATTAACTGTGAAAAAAGTAAATAAAAAAAAAATTAATATTTTCAAAATTTTAACACTGTCATAACCCCTTAAGGATGCTTATCCTTTGCCCAATATAACAGAAATATTAGAGCAGATCGGTTGTGCAAAGTATTTCTCAGTTTTTGACCTTGCAATGGGGTTCCATCAGATAGAGATTGAACCAGAAGACATTGAAAAGACTGCTTTTAATACCAAGTATGGGCATTTTGAGTATGAGTGCATGCCCTTTGGCCTTTCCAATGCGCCCCCTATGTTCCAGAGGTTAATGGACAAGGTTCTATCAGGTTTGCAAGGTTCAGAATTGTATGTATTTTTAGATGATATAGTTATTTATTCAAATAGTCTTGAGGAACATGAAAGGAAAATAAGTAATCTATTCGACAGACTGTCTGAAGCAGGTCTGAAGCTTCAAATTGATAAATGTCAGTTTTTAGTTCCAGAAGTTAAGTACCTGGGACATATCATCAGTGGTGAGGGAGTTAGACCTGATCCAGAAAAATTGGAAGCTGTGTCTAAGTTTCCAACTCCAGAGACTCAGACTAATGTAAGACAGTTTCTTGGTTTAGCAGGTTACTATAGAAGATTCATTGAAAATTTTGCTTCTATATCACGGCCTATGAACAAAATGTTAGAGAAAGGTATAAAATGGGAGTGGAAAGATGAACAACAAAAGAGTTTTGAAGCCTTAAAGAAAGCTCTTTGTGAAGCTCCTGTTTTAGCAGCTGTGGATTTGGACAAGCCGTTTATTTTGACAACGGATGCAAGTGATTTTGCTATAGGCGCGGTTCCTTCCCAAGGAGAACCTGGACAAGATCATCCAATAGCATATATGTCCAGATGTATGAATAAAAGTGAGCGGAATTATTCCACTACTGAGAAAGAATGTTTGGCAGTGATTATAGCGGTAGAGTATTTTAGACATTATCTTTATGGACGACATTTTACTATTTATGGCGATCATGAGCCATTGACTTGGATAGATTCAATCAAAGATCCAATGAGTAGACTTAGTCGCTGGAGATTGCAGTTGAGGGGTTATTATTATACTTTCAGGTACAAGCCTGGACGTCTGAATATTAATTCGGATGCTCTGTCACGAAATCCAGTGGTAAAGTCTACTGATAAGAAATGTAGTAAAAATGATGGTAAAGACATAAGGGGGGAGGTGTCTTTATTACCTTTGGTACCCAAGCCTACCAAAACTTCCTTGGCAAGACAAAACCTTGCTAAACTGTCTGAGGATGAAAAATCAGATGTAACACCTGAACCTGTAAGGAAGAAACCTGGTAGGAAACCTGGGTATAAAGATCCGCTGCCTACTGTTCCTAAGGGCATGGAAGGAGGACAAGCGGATTTAAATGCCAGTACTATAGGAAAAAGGTTGAGACAGCGTAAGATGGAAATGCCAAAAACGGTAGTATTTTCTGATCCCATTTCCACAGTATCGGAAAGCAAGAACTCGTCTGAAAGTGAGGAAAGTGAGGACAGAAATATGGATCCTAGAGAGGATGCTCCTATACCGTCTTTGGATAAGTCCGCATTACCAAGTCTTGCAAGAAATTTAGTTTCTCCAGATTCGGAAGCTTCAGGTAGTCAGGAAAATTTGGAAGATAAAAGTCCTGGTGAGAGTGAAGTGGAAGAAGTTATGGCTACCGAGTCAGTAGGAAGTAAAAAGACTTTTAAGAGGACGGTCAAACCTCCGATAAAGAGTATATTAAAGAATCAGTTCCAGGATTCTTCTTCTTCAAGTGATGATTTGGAGTTGATTAATGGACCATTACAGTCTACCATGCGAAGATCTGCAATTGGTAGAATCCAGGACCAGTCCAGCTTGGAGGTGTCGGGAATTGATAATCCCAATTCTCTTATTTGGGATAATTATGTTCCAGAATATAAGGAATCTGAGGATGATACAAGCCCAGGTATCGAAGAGTTAGATGAGATTCAAGACTTTCCATTGAGAAATGCCAAATCTATGTCTTCATTACCTTCGGACGGTAGTGAAAAGACTAAGCTCACTGAACAGGAGAAGAGTTTAAGAGACAAAACGATTAATGAAACTTTAAGAGAGTGGGCGTTGGATTATGCGGAAAGAAATGCGAATCCTATAAGAGCTAAATCGCCTATAAAAGGGTACAGAGCCAGTTCCACGGCTTGGCCAGACGTGGAAAATTTCGAAGATGAGACAAACTGGCGAAATTTGTCACCTATAGAACAGGTGGACAGTGAAGAGGAGTCCGATGTTCCTGAAGTTGCATCTGATATTTCAAAAGGGGTAGACAGGAATGTCGAGGCTTTACCAGCTAAAACAGAGGAGCCTGCTAAAAAGTCTGGTAATATTCCTAATATTTCTGGGGTTACGGATTTATTGGGTAGGTCCTTGAAAATGTCGCCGGTATCTTTGTCCGCAGAAGGTTTGGAAGATCCTTATGATTTGAAGAATAATATGAAAATGCTCACTACTCGAGAAGGTGTAACATACCTGAAGGATAATATAGTACACTTTATTTCTAAAGATTTAGAGATCATAAGTGGTACTAATAAATTGCTGGTGGATATTGAAGCCTTACATTTGTCAGATTTAGTTGGACATCATTCTAAATTAGGGGATGTTATTGTTACAGAAAATAGCAAAAGATTCATTTTTAGTTTGGTAATAGTAGAAAATTTTAAAGATGAAATAAAACCTAGTATTTTGCGTACATGTTTTAGTAAATTGAAGACATTGATTAAGGAGAAAAATTTGAAATCCTTTAGAATAGCAAGATCTGGAGAAATTACAGATAGTTTGCCTAGAGGAGTTTTGTTAAATCAATTAAAATCAGTTTTTGGTAATATGAAAATTTCTGTAACAGTGTGTCTGGGTAATTGTAGGACTTTGTCGCCAGAACACAGATCAGCTATCTTGCACGATTATCACAACAGTTTGTTTGGTGGACATAGAGGTATGGGTAAAACCTATAGACGTATTCGAGAAAGATTCTATTGGAAAGGCATGAAAGATGATGTTCACGATTTTGTTCGACGTTGTGAGATCTGTCAAGAACAAAAGCTAGTAAGGGTAAAGACTAGAGAGCCGATGGTTATTACTGATACACCAAGTGAAGTATTTTATAAGGTAGCAATAGATACTGTAGGACCCTTATGCAAGACTACAGAAGGAAACATGCATATATTAACTATGCAATGTTTGTTTTCAAAGTTTTGTTTAGCAGTCCCAGTACCGAATATCAAGGCTATCACGGTAGCGGATGCATTGGCAAGACATCTGATTGCTCAGTATGGAGTGCCAAAAATCATCTTGAGTGATAGAGGGAGAAGTTTCCAGAATAAATTACTTTCAGAGTTATCAGAAATATTTCAGTTTAAATTGAATACTACGACTGCTTATCATCCACAGTCGAATGGATCTTTGGAGAGGAGCCATGCAGTTTTGGCTGACTTTTTGAGGAATAAGGCTGCTAGTAAGCAAGATTGGGACAAGGTGGTTCCTTTCGCTATGCATGAGTATAACACCTCTGTGCATGCTTCTACAGGTTTTACTCCTTTTGAGTTGGTGTATGGAAGACCAGCTAGAGCACCCAATAGGTTGCCGGATGAAATAGAGCTTGAAACCTACAATGAGTATGTGCGAGATTTAACCGAATGCCTTCGGAGTCTTCAGTCTTTAGCTAGAGATAATCTAGTTAAATCAAAATTGAAAAATAAAGAGTATTATGATAAGAAAGCCAGACCATTAAAATTAGAGGTGGGAGAAGAAGTTAGAGTTTTGAAAGAGCCAAGGTATGGAAAGTTGGATAAATTCTATAATGGTAATTTTGTTGTGAGAGAGATAAGAGATAACAACAATGTTGTGGTTGAGTCAGCTAATGGGAAATTATTAGTTAAAGATAAAGATAAGCTGGAAAAATTTTATCGTTAACCACAATATTGTTTTTTTTTTTGTTTTCTCTTTTACAGAAGATCATGGCGTGGGTTCGGACTTTTCTTCTCGCTTTTATTCTTGGTGGTCCACGGGCTTTAGCGCAGGATAATCTTGTGAATAATATCACATATTACCAGCTGGCACCTATTACGAATAATCCTGGTATATATTACGAATATATAGCAGATATTCGTTTTGAAAAGGTCAAGTGGAAAATAGCTATTACGTTGGATTTCAGTAAATGGGAAGACATAGTTCAAGTGAGGCGTAGGATATTCTTGGACGCAGTTTTAGTATGTCATAAGGTTATAGAAAAGAACATTTGTGAAGAGATTTTGCAGTCTTCCAGAACTAATAATCAATTGAACTTTTTGGAAACATTGCAACTAAAATTGAAAAATTTCTTTTCATCTGAGATAAAGCCAGACGGGTTGGCGACTCCTTATTCCCATTCTTTGGTAAAAAGATGGTCACCTTTCGGCTTTATTGGATGGGGATTTAAAGTTCTTTTTGGTACTATGGATTCTGAAGATCGTGAAAATTTGCATTTAAACGTGGATAAATTATATGATCAGGCCTCGAATATGTCTGTCCTATTGTCTGAACAAACCCATATTGTAAGATCAAATCTAGAGTCTATTCATGATAAGCTTAAAGCAGACGAGTCATTGTTGTCAGCAGACCATAAAGTTCTTGTAGATTTATTGAATAGAACGGAAATATTTGACAATGAAATTCATAGAACTGCAATTGTGCAAAAGTTGAGTTTATGGTTAAATCAGTTCGATAAATCTTTAGAGGATAGTATAAAGTCTTTGAGAATTTTGTTAGATGCTTTAGAGGCTGCATCCTTGGGACATTTACATCCATTATTATTTGATAGAGTTCTGTTAAAGGGGATTCTTTCAACTATTAATGAGCATGTTTTACCATGGAGTCATGATCAGGTTACAGTTGAAATGCTGCATACAATGTCCAAAACTAGTGTTAGCGCAAGAAAGGGGAAATTAATAGTGGTTTTAGAATTTCCTTTAGCAGAGAAAAATAAATTTTCATACTACCGAATTCATTCCTTGCCAATGAGAAATGAAATTTTGTTTAAGACTGAGTCTTTTATTAAAATTGTTTCGGATTATACCTATATAATAGTATCGAATGATATGCAGCAGTATTTACTGGCCAATTCCTGAATTTCTAGACTCTTGTACAAAATATGCGGACAAGTTACATTGTCCACCGGATTTGCCATTTTACTTGGACCAAGAGAATAGTCCGTGTGAGTATTCATTGCTTGCTCGGCCTTCTGTGGGAGTCCTCAAAAAGTGTAGATTTGCAGTCTCGGTGGACAGAATTCCTTATTGGACACGACTATCTAGTACTAATGAGTGGTTGTATTCTTTGCCTTCTTCAATTAAGATGAGAATAATCTGCAGTGGTGAGCGGAAAGCTGCACTGGAGTTAGATGGTACAGGGTTGTTGGCAATCAGGGATCAATGTCATGGTCGTACTGGTTCCAATATTTTGTATGGTATAACTGTAGTCAGAAAAAATCAAACTTATCTCTATGAGGCTAAGTTGCCTTTTAAATTAACGATTTTAGAGGTTGAAAATTAAAAGGTTGCTAAGTATCATAAATTGGTTCATTTAGAGGAAGCAGATTCAGAGGAACTACGAAGTTGGGCAGAAGGTGAAGATTCAGTCACTTTAGAAAGACTAGAAAGGAAATTTAAAGAGTTGTCGGTACTAAAACGATCTAAGACGCTGCATTCAATTTATGTGGGATGTGCGTCTGTGGGTCCGGCAATATTACTACTAGCTGTATTTATGTTTTGGAGGTGCTGTAATTGTAACTTATTGCAATGCTGCAGACGGAAATCAGTGAAGGCAGATTTTTTGGGAAGTTCCGAAAGTCAAATTGAAGAAACCAAGGCAAGAAGATCTCGGATGCAAATTGAAGAGGAGCTTTCGTCTGGATTCTCTTCGTCTGCTCCTACCTTACCATCATCATCTAGTGGAAGTGGAATTCTCTTCCTGTCCGCTCCGTCGCAATTGGCTAGAAGACCCGGTAATTTCAGCTCCTGTATTATTCCGCGTCCCTTGCCGCTGCAATGCTCGGAGATTTGACTTGGTTTTAGTGGTTCTTCTAAGTAAAAGCCAAGGGATTTGGAAACATTATGGGTAAATGATTTGTACCAGATATTTTGTTGTTACTATTATTATTTTTTTTTTTTGGTCATTTATTTATTTTAACTTCAATTATTGATATGTTTATTTTTTTTATATATTGTTTTATGTATAAATTTTAATTATAATTGTTTGCTTGCTGGCACAGTTTCCGCCAGTCCGCGCCTGATGACAGTGGCAGCAGGAGTGAGGGGAAATTTGTAGTCTCGGTCGCTGTTTTCAATGGTCGTATCTAAAAAATTTTTAAATAGCAAAATAATTAATTTTGGTTTGTGTTTTTTATTAAAAAAAAAGGGAAAGTAAAATTTGTTTATGGAAAAAAATTGTGACTTACGGGAGGAGGTAATTCTTCTATGTATCCTTGGAGATTGATCTTGTAGGTCAATGAATACATCGCCCACAGGTTTTCGTTGCGCTGCCGGTGTCCGTAGTCGGGCTCAAGGTCGAATACACTGGCGAATTCTACTCGCTCCTTGTGTTCGACTAAAGCGACGACTTTTGGGTCTACTGGTCCGTTAAGCTCCGGCAAGGCCGCTAGCTGTTTGTATTTGCGGTAGCAGGCGTCGTGCAGGCGGTCGTGGTCCTTGCAGTAGTCACGTCGGGATCTTGTGTGCTTTGTGCACTGCCGAGGTCCGACGATTGCGGAACACTGCCGTATGCGCCTGTCTTGGTATTCTTCCTGGAGCCACATGGTAAAGCGTAGAAAAACCGGTACAGCGCACTTGCGGGCGAGCCACACTAATCGATGTAGTTGCCTGTTAATTCACCACTGAAGTTTAATCTCCGCGGGTACCCATTGCCCGGGATGGAAGTAATAGTTGCTCCACGTTACTACTGTGCGTAGTGAAATTACGCGCCAGTAGTAGTGAAGGCGGAACAGGAAAAGAACGAAGCGAGACATGGTTGCACGATAGCAGTCAATGTATAACTAATGTATAGCGCAGACTTCGCCGCGAGCGAACGGAAAAAATGCAAGTCCGCCATTTCGGCGCGGGCATTGGACTTAGAGTATTTACGTGTAGTCGCGCGACTGAAGTCGACGGCCTCAGGTGTGCTGAGTTACGACTTGTATTTTTCGAGCTTGGAAGCCCGTGTGCGCCGCGAATATGTGAGAGTAGCCTTCTATGGACTTAGGTGGTTATTCTAAGGGACTTTGGGTACATTTCTTTTCGGAAAATCCACTGATCGGATTCGGATGCGCTTGGGTCCATAGATCGGTACTTCGTTAAAAATTTTTGTAAAATTCGAAAATTTTTTATTGTTTAATTTATAACTTTTGAATTTATTAATATTTTGTAAATGTTTTTTGATATATATGATGCCTATGCTTAGTTGTAAAATTACAAAGTGGTCCGGTTTCGATACGACCATTATTAAAAAATTTTTTTTGTTATTAACAAATTCGGGTTTTTTTTTCATAGGATCCGAGATTAGGCTTAATTAACAAATTAGGTACCAAAATAACAATTTTCGGACCGTAATTTTCTGACCTACGGCCATTTGTTTACAAAAGGTCACTTTCGCTCAGCAAGTCTATGAATGGTGCTGATCATCGGTAGCTAGTCAAAATTCAAAAATTCGTATTATTTTAGAAGTTAGACCTAAATGTTGCTAAATTGTTAATTAAGTCTTATGTACATTTTGTTTATGTTTTCTAGAGTCTGTGTATGTAAATTTCAGTTGTAGATATTTATTAGCTGGGCTCCTATAATATTCAAAAAAATCATATGTATTGCATTGGTGGTATGTATTTCGTATAAGTCCGCGGCGGCCATTTGAAGATACTCGGGAAGAAACAAAGTTCATCCGTTCCATAACAAGGAGTCGGTAACCCGTGCAGTGCTGCCCCGCGTGAACTTTGGCCGTGACTAATTAGTTCGTGTTGATATGCCGCGAGGTGCTGCCGCGTCTTGACTTCGCCGACGCCCGCCGCCACGACTCATTGTCGAATTCGCATTTGAATTGTATGCACGTATGCCGCTGAAGTTTTCGATTGCTCTGACAGTTTCTTGTGTTTTCTTTGTTGAGTGATTAAGTGCGTGTACTATCATGAAGGCTACAGTAACCGAGGAAGTTCTAAGTACGGCAGCCCTAGTACTTAAAAGGGCCCTGGACCATTTGGACCGTGGTCAGGAAGCTGTGAAGTTAGCCCAAGAAAATTACTGGAGAGTAACTAACGTGGTGAAAAATAACAATAATTGTGCTGCTACGTTAATGAAGAAAAAGCAAGATAAGTCGAGATTTTTAAAAAGAAAGGATGTGCTTAAATTGTACGTGAATAAAATTCGAGAGAGCACGAGAAGTTCGGCAGTGTGTCAATCACCAGCGGAGTCAGCGGTTTTAAGTTCGGAGCGTCGACCGCCGATTGCCGAAGAGTGCAATGTGCGCGCGTGTCCTACTGCCCGTGTTATAGCGCAAGGTGGGACAGCGCTGGCCGCTTCCGCGATTCTACAGGTGGATAGTCTGCCGGGTCCGCAAAAATGTAAATGGGAAGAATTGGAAGCTGTGCTAGTGTACCGGGACTGGACAACACCTACTGCACAGGATATTTTGAATTTTATTAAATATTTTGGTGCAAGTATCCAGCTCAACGCGGTATTCAGGGAGTAAACACAGCAGAGGTTCCCATTAAAAAAAGTAAAAAAAGGAAATGCTCAACTACGGATAAGTAGACTAAGAAAATAAAATTGTCCGAAGAAGAAAAAATTCAGAGGAGACGAGAGAAAGACCGGTTAAGGAAGGCCGAAGCACGGAAGAAGAAATTGGCTGAAGCAGCCAAAGTACCATCGAAGCCGCGTTACCCTAAGGTGGTCCTCGACAGACTGAACATAGCAGCTGACAGAAGCCCCTTGGTCAGGTACCAGCATTATTTACTAGTTGTACTGACTGCAGGGGTGATTGTTGGTATCAGGGAACGGACAATTCAGTGAATTGGCTGCTATGTGTCGTTTGTAGGACCAATTGGGCCAACAGTGATTGTGTAGGGTCGTATCCCTTATGAATGTAGAATTTGCAAAATCAAAAGAAGACTCAGGGACAATAAATCTACTGGATTAAAAAAATCTAAGCAGGTATAAATATTATTGTAAATCAATCGTTGGGGCGCCAATATTCTAAGGGGGGAGGTGTAAGATCCCACGATTGATTGATTATATTATTTGTTAATCGATAATGTTTGCTGAGTGGTTGATTTTCGTGTAGTATACTGTATGACTGTTAATGAGAGCGCTGACCGTGTGATTGTTGTTGCGTACGCCTCGAGTGTATGAATGAGGGTGCTGACAATGTATGTTTGCAATATACCAGTTTCGCGAGCTGGTTGAGCAACGGTATGTGTTAGTTTCAATCTGAGAGAGCAAGTTAGCGTTTTTATTGATGTCAGCGTTCAAAACATCTTTGTAACCTCTCTCTAAGTGGCGAGTTTTGATTGGTCTTCGGTGTCCTCACGTATTAATCATCTGACCAACGCCCTGGTCGGGGATGAGACTTTATAAGCTCAGAGCCCGGTCGGCGCGGGGCCTTTCACGACCAAACCAGGTACCAGTGTGCGTCTAACCTCTTCGCATACGGTAAAGCAAGCTGTTACCGTCACTACGACTTGCCGCTTTAGACTATCTGACTACTTGGAGCTGTTGAAGAAGACTTTACCAGAGATCGTAAGAGGGTGTCAAGCTGGCATATTTGCTCCGGTCAAAAGTACTGCTCAACTTCAATACATTGCGACGAAAGGACCGCCAACATATCTGGCGTGAGTGGGTGAAGCCGCAGCTTAGATAAGTCTACATACCTGCCACGACTAGCTCGTGTAGTTTAAGGGAGAAGGACACTTCGAACTACAGCGAGTGTACAAAAGCGTAAGTTAGCTTCTTTAGTATTATAACAGAACAAATGTACAAGATCAGTAACTACGAAAGATAACTAGTACAAACTTTGAATGCGAAAGTATGAATGACCCTTTACCGTCCTTGGAAATCTGTCTGGCTTAATAAAACAAAACAATCAG